>JAUUTY010000964.1:0-121766 GCA_030979885.1 Lolium multiflorum | reverse complement strand
TATATGACATAAGAAGACTATGTGATTTGGTTTTTCATTTTTCTGTTTTTTATTTTTCTGCCCATTTGAATCTTGGTCAAATCCTAGGTTTGACCAAGATTTAGACAAGTTTAACACGTGAAAACGAATAAGTAAGCCTGGATCCTTCTTAGTCACTCTAAAATGAAGCATTTTGGGATGTTCTTGAAATTTCCATGTTTGAAACCCAAAACGACCTCTCTTCATGCTACACTTCATAAGATCGACCGAGTTTAGGGTTAGGGGTAGATACATGATTTGTATGGTTTGAATATGTCCAAACCTTGTTAATTTATCAACTAATGCTTACTATATGACATAAGAAGACTATATGCTTTTGTTTTTCATTTTTCTGATTTTTTTTGAATTTTATGCCCATATATTTGAATCTTGGTCAAATCATATGTTTGACAAAGATTTAAACAAGTTTAAATTGTGAAAATGAAAAGGTAAGCATGGATCCTTATTAGTCACACTCTAAATTAAATCTTTTGGGAGGTTCTTGAAATTTCCATGTTTGAAACCCAAAACCACTTCTCTTCATGATTGACTTCATAAGAAAGAGTTTAGGGTTTTAGGGGTAGATATATACATGATTTTTCTGGTTTGAATATGTCTAGACCTGGTTTATCAGTTGAATGCTTACTATACATATGACATATATAAGAATGCTATGTGCTTTGGTTTTTCATTCTCTTTTGATTTTTTTTCTAAATTTTTAGGCCCATTTGAATCTTGGTCAAATCTTTGGTTTGACAAGGATTTAAACAAGTTTAAAACATGAAAATGAAAAAGGGAAGTCTGTATATCCTTCTTTTAGTAACTCTAAAATGGAAGCTTTTGGGATGTTCTTGAAATTTCCATGTTTGAAACCGAAAACGACTTCCCTTCATGCTAGACTTCATAAGATCGACAGGGGGTAACGTAGATACATGATTTGTCTGGTTTGGATATATCTAGACCTTGTTAATTTATCAACTTGAATGCTTACCATATGACATAAGAAGACAATGTGATTTGGTTTTTCAATTTTCTGATTTTTTTGAATATTGTGCCCACCCATTTGTATCTTCATGAAATCCTAGGTTTTACCAAGATAATTTAAACAAGTTTAAAACATGAAAACGAAAAGGGAAACATGTAACCTTCTCAGTCACTCTAAAATGAAGTTTTTGGGAGGTTTTTGAAATTTCCATGTTTGCAACCCAAAACCACTTCTCTTCATGCTTGACTTCATAAGACAAAGTTTAGGGTTAGGGGGTATAGATACATGATTTGTATGGTTTGAATATGTCCAAACCTTGTTTATCAACTTGAATATGCTTACTATATGACATAAGAAGACTATGTACTTTGGTTTTCATTTTTCTGATTTTTAATTTTCTGCACATTTGAATCATATCTTGGTCAAATCCTAGGTTTGACCAAGATTTAGACAAGTTTAACACGTGAAAACGAATAAGTAAGCATGGATCCTTCTTAGTCACTCTAAAATGAAGCTTTTGGGAGGTTTTTGAAATTTCCATGTTTGAAACCCAAAACCACTTCTCTTCATGATTGACTGAGTTTAATTATATAGGGTTTTAGGGGTAGATATATACATGATTTTTCTGGTTTGAATATATATGTCTAGACCTTGTTTATCAACTTGAATGCTTACTATACATATGACATATCTAAGAATGCTATGTGCTTTGGTTTTTCATTCTTTTGATTTTTTCTGAATTTTTAGGGCCATTTGAATCTTGGTCAAATCCTTGGTTTGACCAAGATTTAAACAAGTTTAAAACATGAAAATGAAAAGGGAAGTCAGTAGATTTAAACAAGTTTAAAACATGAAAATGAAAAGGGAAGTCTATATCCTTCTTAGTCACTCTAAAATGAAGCTTTTGGGATGTTCTTGAAATTTCAATGTTTGAAACCCAAAACGACTTCCCTTCATGCTAGACTTCATAAGATCGAAAGGGGGTAGATACATGATTTGTCTGGTTTGGATATATCTAGACCTTGTTTATCAACTTGATTGCTTACGATATGACATAAGAAGACT
This sequence comes from Lolium multiflorum, assembly GCA_030979885.1. Taxonomy (NCBI): domain Eukaryota; kingdom Viridiplantae; phylum Streptophyta; class Magnoliopsida; order Poales; family Poaceae; genus Lolium; species Lolium multiflorum. The sequence goes on along the minus strand of JAUUTY010000964.1, from coordinate 119,698 downwards.
ATGTGATTTGGTTTTTCATTTTTCTGATTTTTTTGAACATTGTGCCCACCCATTTGTATCTTCATGAAATCCTAGGTTTGACCAAGCTAATTTAAACAAGTTTAAAACATGAAAATGAAAAGGGAAGCATGTAACCTTCTCAGTCACTCTAAAGTGAAGTTTTTGGGAGGTTTTTGAAATTTCCATGTACGTTTGAAACCCAAAACCACTTCTCTTCATGCTTGAATGACTTCATAAGACAAAGTTTAGGGTTAGGGGTATATATAGATACATGATTTGTATGGTTTAAATATGTACAAACCTTTTGTTTATCAACTTGAATATAAGCTCACTATATGACATAAGAAGACTATGTACTTTGGTTTTTCATTTTTTCTGATTTTTTTAATTTTATGCATTTGAATCATATCTTGGTCAAATCCTAGTAGGTTTTACCAAGATTTAGACAAGTTTAACCGTGAAAGCAGACAAAGTAGCTTTGGATCCTTCTTATTCATAAAATGAAGCTTTGCAGGAGGTTCTTGAAATTTCCATGTTTGAAACCCAAAACCACTTCTCTTCATGATTGACTGAGTTTAATTAGGGTTTTAGGGGTAGATATATACATGATTTTTCTGGTTTGAATATATATGTCTAGACCTTGTTTATCAACTTGAATGCTTACTATACATATGACATAAGAATGCTATGTGCTTTGGTTTTTCATTCTTTTGATTTTTTTCTGAATTTTTAGGGCCATTTGAATCTTGGTCAAATCCTTGGTTTGACCAAGATTTAAACAAGTTTAAAACATGAAAATGAAAAGGGAAGTCTGTATCCTTCTTAGTCACTCTAAAATGAAGCTTTTGGGATGTTCTTGAAATTTCAATGTTTGAAACCCAAAACGACTTCCCCTTCATGCTAGACTTCATAAGATCGAAAGGGGGTAGATACACGATTTGTCTGGTTTGGATATATCTAGACCTTGTTTATCAACTTGATTGCTTACGATATGACATAAGAAGACTATGTGATTTGGTTTTCCATTTTTCTGATTTTTTTAATTTTTTGCCCACCCATTTGTATCTTCGTCAAATCCTAGGTTTGACCAAGATAATTAAAACAAGTTTTATAAAACATGAAAATGAAAAGGGAAGCATGTATCCTTCTTAGGCACTCTAAAATGAAGCTTTTGGGAGGTTTTTGAAATTTCCATGTTTGAAACCCAAAACCACTTCTCTTCTTGACTTCATAAGACAGAGTTTAGGGGTTAGGGGTATAGATACATGATTTGTCTGGTTTGAATGTGTCTAGACATTGTTTATCAACTTTAATGCTTACTATATGACATAAGAAAAATAATGTCATGTAAATGAGTTAACTTGGATTTCCTACCCTTGAATCCATAGGAAACTTTGTTCTAATGCACTATAATAATCAACCAAGTTTTTACACCAACAGGTCTGTCACTTACGTGTGGTGCCCACGCGTGAGGTCCCACACTTCAGTGAGCACAAGTCACGTGCAATAGGTACGCAAACTCCCAACCATCTTCTTTGTCAAGAAGACGCATCAGGATGCGTATTGGAAGTCTGTGGGTCCTTCTGGATCCTTCGGTTGTCCCTCTCACAAAAAAAAAACAAATCTCTCTCATTCTCGGCCTCGCTCGACTCGCTCGCTCGCTCGCTCGCTCGCACCTCCTGCTCACTGACAAACCCTGCACAAAAGTCAACATCATCACCCGAAAAAGGGGAGACACCATAATTCTCTCCCTTCTTCTCTCCTTCCGAGTGATCCCTCTTCCTCCGAGTTTCACTCGACGGGCAAACACACTTTTTTTAATTTTCTGCCCATTTGAATCTTGGTCAAATCCTAGGTTTGACCAAGATTTAAACAAGTTTAAAACATGAAAATAAAATGGTAAGCATGGATCCTTCTTAGTCTCCCGAAAATGAAGTTTTTTTTTTGAAAATTTCCATGTTTGAAACCAAAAACCACTTCTCTTCATGCTTGACTTCATAAGACATAGTTTAGGGTTAGGGGTAGATATATACATGATTTTTCTGGTTTGAATATGTCTAGACCTTGTTTATCAACTTGAATGCTAGCTTACTATATATGACATAAGAATGCTATGTGCTTTGGTTTTTCATTCTTTTGATTTTTTTCTGAATTTTTATGCCCATTTGAATCTTGGTCGAATCCTAGGTTTGACCAAGATTTAAACAAGTTTAAAACATGAAAATGAGAAGGGAAGCATGTATCCTTCTTAGTCACTCTAATTAAAATGAAGATTTTGGGAGGTTTTTGAAATTTCCATGTTTGAAACCAAAAACCACGTCTCTTCATGCTTGACTTCATAAGATATATAGAGTTTAATTAGGGGTTAGGGGTATAGATACATGATTTGTTTGGTTTGAATATGTCTAGACCTTGTTTAACAACTTGAATGCTTACTATATGCCATAAGAAGACTATTACTTTGGTTTTTAATTTTTTTGATTTTTTAAAATTTTCTGCCAATTTGAATCTTGGTCAAATCATAGGTTTGACAAAGATTTAAACAAGTTTAAATTGTGAAAATGAAAAGGTAAGCATGGATCCTTATTAGTCACTCTAAATTAAATCTTTTGGGAGGTTCTTGAAATTTCCATGTTTGAAACCCAAAACCACTTCTCTTCATGATTGACTTCATAAGAAAGAGTTTAGGGTTTTAGGGGTAGATATATACATGATTTTTCTGGTTTGAATATGTCTAGACCTGGTTTATCAACTTGAATGCTTACTATACATATGACATATATAAGAATGCTATGTGCTTTGGTTTTTCATTCTTTTGATTTTTTCTGAATTTTTTAGGGCCATTTGAATCTTGGTCAAATCCTTGGTTTGACCAAGATTTAAACAAGTTTAAAACATGAAAATGAAAAGGGAAGTCTGTATCCTTCTTAGTCACTCTAAAATGAAGCTTTTGGGATGTTCTTGAAATTTCAATGTTTGAAACCCAAAACGACTTCCCTTCATGCTAGACTTCACATAAGATCGAAAGGGGGTAGATACACGATTTGTCTGGTTTGGATATATCTAGACCTTGTTTATCAACTTGATTGCTTACGATATGACATAAGAAGACTATGTGATTTGGTTTTCCATTTTTCTGATTTTTTTATTTTTTTGCCCACCCATTTGTATCTTCGTCAAATCCTAGGTTTGACCAAGATAATTAAAACAAGTTTTATAAAACATGAAAATGAAAAGGGAAGCATGTATCCTTCTTAGGCACTCTAAAATGAAGCTTTTGGGAGGTTTTTGAAATTTCCATGTTTGAAACCCAAAACCACATCTCTTCACATGCTTGCTATGTGATTTGGAAATTAAACGAATAAGTAAGCATTGATCCTTCTTAGTCACTCCAAAATGTACCAATTGATAGTGTTAACTTTGCTTCATGGAAAAAATAATGTCATGTAAATGAGTTAACTTGGATTTCCTACCCTTGAATCCATAGGAAACTTTGTTCTAATGCACTATAATAATCAACCGAGTTTTTACACCAACGGGTCTGTCACTTACGTGTGGTGCCCACGCGTGAGGTCCCACACTTCAGTGAGCACAAGTCACGTGCAATAGGTACGCAAACTCCCAGCCATCTTCTTTGTCAAGAGAAAGACGCATCAGGATGCGTATTGGAAGTCTGTGGGTCCTTCTGGATCCTTCGGTTGTCCCTCTCACAAAAAAAACAAATCTCTCTCATTCTCGGCCTCGCTCGACTCGCTCGCTCGCTCGCTCGCTCGCACCTCCTGCTCACTGACAAACCCTGCACAAAAGTCAACATCATCACCCGAAAAAGGGGAGACACCATAATTCTCTCCCTTCTTCTCTCCTTCCGAGTGATCCCTCTTCCTCCGAGTTTCACTCGACGGGCAAACACACTTTTTTTAATTTTCTGCCCATTTGAATCTTGGTCAAATCCTAGGTTTGACCAAGATTTAAACAAGTTTAAAACATGAAAATAAAATGGTAAGCATGGATCCTTCTAGTCTCCCGAAAATGAAGTTTTTTTTTTTGAAATTTCCATGTTTGAAACCAAAAACCACTTCTCTTCATGCTTGACTTCATAAGACATAGTTTAGGGTTAGGGGTAGATATATACATGATTTTTCTGGTTTGAATATGTCTAGACCTTGTTTATCAACTTGAATGCTAGCTTACTATATATGACATAAGAATGCTATGTGCTTTGGTTTTTCATTCTTTTGATTTTTTCTGAATTTTTATGCCCATTTGAATCTTGGTCGAATCCTAGGTTTGACCAAGATTTAAACAAGTTTAAAACATGAAAATGAGAAGGGAAGCATGTATCCTTCTTAGTCACTCTAATTAAAATGAAGATTTTGGGAGGTTTTTGAAATTTCCATGTTTGAAACCAAAAACCACGTCTCTTCATGCTTGACTTCATAAGATATATAGAGTTTAATTAGGGGTTAGGGGTATAGATACATGATTTGTTTGGTTTGAATATGTCTAGACCTTGTTTAACAACTTGAATGCTTACTATATGCCATAAGAAGACTATTACTTTGGTTTTTAATTTTTTTGATTTTTTAAAATTTTCTGCCAATTTGAATCTTGGTCAAATCATAGGTTTGACAAAGATTTAAACAAGTTTAAATTGTGAAAATGAAAAGGTAAGCATGGATCCTTATTAGTCACTCTAAATTAAATCTTTTGGGAGGTTCTTGAAATTTCCATGTTTGAAACCCCAAACCACTTCTCTTCATGATTGACTTCATAGAAAGAGTTTAGGGTTTAGGGGTAAGTATATACATGATTTTTTTACGGTTGAATATGTCTAGACCTGGTTTATCATGAATGCTTACTATACATATGACATATATAAGAATGCTATGTGCTTTGGTTTTTTCATTTTTTTGATTTTTTTCTGAATTTTTAGGGCCATTTGAATCTTGGTCAAATCCTTGGTTTGACCAAGATTTAAACAAGTTTAAAACATGAAAATGAAAAGGGAAGTCTGTATCCTTCTTAGTCACTCTAAAATGAAGCTTTTGGGATGTTCTTGAAATTTCCATGTTTGAAACCCAAAACGACTTCCCTTCATGCTAGACTTCATAAGATCGAAAGGGGGTAGATACGATTTGTCTGGTTTGGATATATCTAGACCTTGTTTATCAACTTGATTGCTTACGATATGACATAAGAAGACTATGTGATTTGGTTTTCCATTTTTCTGATTTTTTTATTTTTTTGCCCACCCATTTGTATCTTCGTCAAATCCTAGGTTTGACCAAGATAATTAAAACAAGTTTTATAAAACATGAAAATGAAAAGGGAAGCATGTATCCTTCTTAGGCACTCTAAAATGAAGCTTTTGGGAGGTTTTTGAAATTTACATGTTTGAAACCCAAAACCACATCTCTTCACATGCTTGACTTCATAAGACAGAGTTTAGGGGTTAGGGGTATAGATACATGATTTGTCTGGTTTGAATGTGTCTAGACATTGTTTATCAACTTTAATGCTTACTATATGACATAAGAAAAATAATGTCATGTAAATGAGTTAACTTGGATTTCCTACCCTTGAATCCATAGGAAACTTTGTTCTAATGCACTATAATAATCAACCGAGTTTTACACCAACAGGTCTGTCACTTACGTGTGGTGCCCACGCGTGAGGTCCCACACTTCAGTGAGCACAAGTCACGTGCAATAGGTACGCAAACTCCCAGCCATCTTCTTTGTCAAGAGAAGACGCATCAGGATGCGTATTGGAAGTCTGTGGGTCCTTCTGGATCCTTCGGTTGTCCCTCTCACAAAAAAAACAAATCTCTCTCATTCTCGGCCTCGCTCCTCGCTCGCTCGCTCGCTCGCTCGCTCCTGCTCACTGACAAACCCTGCACAAAAGTCAACATCATCACCCGAAAAAGGGAAGACACCATAATTCTCTCCCTTCTTCTCTCCTTCCGAGTGATCCCTCTTCCTCCGAGTTTCACTCGACGGGCAAACACACTTTTTTTAATTTTCTGCCCATTTGAATCTTGGTCAAATCCTAGGTTTGACCAAGATTTAAACAAGTTTAAAACATGAAAATAAAATGGTAAGCATGGATCCTTCTTAGTCTCCCGAAAATGAAGTTTTTTTTTGAAATTTCCATGTTTGAAACCAAAAACCACTTCTCTTCATGCTTGACTTCATAAGATATAGAGTTTAATTAGGGGTTAGGGGTATAGATACATGATTTGTTTGGTTTGAATATGTCTAGACCTTGTTTAACAACTTGAATGCTTACTATATGCCATAAGAAGACTATTACTTTGGTTTTTAATTTTTTTGATTTTTTAAAATTTTCTGCCAATTTGAATCTTGGTCAAATCATAGGTTTGACAAAGATTTAAACAAGTTTAAATTGTGAAAATGAAAAGGTAAGCATGGATCCTTATTAGTCACTCTAAATTAAATCTTTTGGGAGGTTCTTGAAATTTCCATGTTTGAAACCCAAAACCACTTCTCTTCATGATTGACTTCATAAGAAAGAGTTTAGGGTTTTAGGGGTAGGTATATACATGATTTTTCTGGTTTGAATATGTCTAGACCTGGTTTATCAACTTGAATGCTTACTATACATATGACATATATAAGAATGCTATGTGCTTTGGTTTTTCATTCTTTTGATTTTTTTCTGAATTTTTATGCCCATTTGAATCTTGGTCGAATCCTAGGTTTGACCAAGATTTAAACAAGTTTAAAACATGAAAATGAAAAGGGAAGCATGTAACCTTCTAGTCACTCTAAAATGAAGTTTTTGGGAGGTTTTTGAAATTTCCATGTTTGAAACCCAAAACCACGTCTCTTCATGCTTGACTTCATAATTAGACAAAGTTTAGGGTTAGGGGGTATATATAGATACATGATTTGTATGGTTTGAATATGTCCAAACCTTGTTTATCAACTTGAATATGCTTACTATATGACATAAGAAGACTATGTACTTTGGTTTTTCATTTTTCTGATTTTTTTTTTTTTGCATTTGAATCTTGGTCAAATCCTAGGTTTGACCAAGATTTAGACAAGTTTAACACGTGAAAACGAATAAGTAAGCCCGGATCCTTCTTAGTCACTCTAAAATGAAGGTTTTGGGAGGTTCTTGAAATTTCCATGTTTGAAACCCAAAACCACTTCTCTTCATGATTGACTGAGTTTAATTAGGGTTTAGGGGTAGATATATACATGATTTTTCTGTTTGAATATATATGTCTAGACCTTGTTTATCAACTTGAATGCTAGCTTACTATATGACATAAGAATGCTATGTGCTTTGGTTTTTCATTCTTTTGATTTTTTCTGAATTTTTATGCCCATTTGAATCTTGGTCGAATCCTAGGTTTGACCAAGATTTAAACAAGTTTAAAACATGAAAATGAGAAGGGAAGCATGTATCCTTCTTAGTCACTCTAATTAAAATGAAGATTTTGGGAGGTTTTTGAAATTTCCATGTTTGAAACCAAAAACCACGTCTCTTCATGCTTGACTTCATAAGATATATAGAGTTTAATTAGGGGTTATTAGGGGTATAGATACATGATTTGTTTGGTTTAAATATGTCTAGACCTTGTTTAACAACTTGAATGCTTACTATATGCCATAAGAAGACTATGTACTTTGGTTTTTAATTTTTTTGATTTTTTAAACTTTTCTGCCAATTTGTATCTTGGTCAAATCCTAGGTTTGACCAAGATTTAAACAAGTTTAAGACGTGAAAATAAAATGGTAAGCATGGATCCTTCTTAGTCTCCTAAAATGAAGCTTTTGGTTTTTTGAAATTTCCAGTTTGAAACCCAAAACCACTTCTCTTCATGTTTGACTTCATAAGACAGTTAGGGTTTTAGGGGTAGATATATACATGATTTTTCTGGTTTGAATATGTCTAGCCCTTGTTTATCAACTTGAATGCTTACTATACATATGACATAAGAATGTATGTGCTTTGGTTTTTCATTCTCTTTTGATTTTTTTCAAATTTTTAGGCCCATTTGAATCTTGGTCAAATCCTTGGTTTGACCAAGATTTAAACAAGTTTAAAACATGAAAATAAAAAGGAAGTCTGTATCCTTCTTAGTCACTCTAAAATGGAAGCTTTTGGGATGTTTTGAAATTACCATGTTTGAAACCGAAAACGACTTCCTTCATGCTAGACTTCATAAGATCGACGGGGGTAGATACATGATTTGTCTGGTTTGGATATATCTAGACCTTGTTAATTTATCAACTTGAATGCTTACGATATGACATAAGAAGACAATGTGATTTGGTTTTCATTTTCTGATTTTTTGAATATTGTACGTCCCACCCATTTGTATCTTCATCAAATCCTAGGTTTGACCAGGATTTAAACAAGTTTAAAACATGAAATGAAAAGATAAGCCTGGATCCTTCTTAGTCACTCTAAAATGAAGCTTTGGAGGTTCTTGAAATTTCCATGTTTGAAACCCAAAACCACTTCTCTTCATGATTGACTTCATAAGACAGAGTTTAGGGTTTTAGGGTAGATATATACATGATTTTTCTGGTTTGAATATATATGTCTAGACCTTGTTTATCAACTTGAATGCTTACTATATATATGACATAAGAATGCTATATATGTGCTTTGGTTGTTCATTCTTTTGATTTTTTCTGATTTTTTAGGCCCATTTGAATCTTGGTCAAATCCTAGGTTTGACCATGATTTAAACAAGTTTAAAACATGAAAATGAAAAGGTAAGCATGGATCCTTCTTAGTCACTCTAAAATGAAGCTTTTGGGATGTTCTTGAAATTTCCATGTTTGAAACCCAAAACGACTTCGATCTCTTTATGCTAGATTTCATAAGACTGAGTTTTAGGGGTTAGGGGGTAGATACATGATTTGTCTAGTTTGAATATGTACATAGTACTCCCTCTATAGGAACTTGGAGAAAGCAACTGTTGTGCCACACAATTTTGTTGTTTTCCTATTTTTCTTTCATGAAGCTTTACGATGTGGTTCGTGTGTGGGGATCAAGCTCGTAATCTCGTTTCAATTACACAACCAACTACTCTGCTCATCCTTGCATGTAATTAACCAATATAGGAATTTGATTCCACGGAACTTTTTCAGTACATAAGTCTCCTCCTTAACTCCTCTAGTCTCTACCAAGCCGGCCGCCTCGCTACTTCCCTAGCTTCCTCCCTACAGCACACCTCGCCCCCGTACGCGAGCTAGGTCCAGCCGGAGATGGGGCACAGCCGCCCCCGCTGGAAGAATGCTCAGAGGAAGTCCGGGCAGGAGGACAAGGGTGACGCCATCCCGGATGAACTTCTCGGGCTGGTGTTCCTGCGCCTCACCTCGCCTCTGGATCTCGTCCGCGCCGCGTTCGCCTGCAGGAGCTGGCGCAAGGTCATCGCGGCGGAGGACTTCCGTGTCCTCTCCGCTCGCCACGGCGCGCCATCCTCCATAGTCGCCGGCCACTACCACATCAGCTTCTCCCATTGTCACTATCGGCCGTCTGGCTTGCTGCCCCACTTCGTTCCCTCTTCCTCGTCATGTTGGGCCGGGGTCGCCGCAAATAATCTCGCGCTCGACTTCCTCCCACGGGCGCCAAACGGCGACCTCAGTTTGGAGCTCGCCGACTCTCGGGGCGGCCTCCTACTCCTTGCGGACTTCGACCACACCGAACACGGAAAGCCTTTCGAGCAGCCTTCACGTCTCGTCGTCTGCGATCCCCTGGCAGGTCAGTACGTGACGGTCCCTCCACCCCCTGCTGTTTCGCACACAACATTCGTAAGCTTGTTCCTGGGCGCCGCCCTCCATGGCGAGGACGCTGCGGCGCGCATCAGTCTGTCAAATTACAGGGTGACGTGCCTGATCTATCATGACGGCATCTGCAAGACCTGCGTGTTCTCGCCTGGCCCTGGTGGCCACGCTTGGACCTCCTCCGGCGCCATCGTGCCTCTCCACGCCACGCACACAGGCCGGTCGGATATCCTCTTTGTGGGGTGCAACGCCCGTTTCTTCCAGTGGTACGTGTTCGGTGGGCTCGGAAACTTCATTCTTGCTCTCGACAGAGAATCCGGCGAGCTCTCACGCTTCGAGAGAGCTCGAGACGAGGACTGGCTTCACACCGTGCCGATTGAGATGCTGGGCGGGCCCTCGCGCGTGCTGAATTGGTACGTGCTAGAGCTTCCGTGGCCACCTACCTTCCGAGCTTGCTTATCCTAGGATTCTGGCTTCCTGGGTTGGATTAGTGTCGGCCATGGTGTCGTCGACATGGTCTGGAGGTTGAAGACGAAGGGCATCTCAAGGATTTTGTTGTAATTTCGTTTTTTTTCAGGTGTTTTGTACTATTTGATGTTTCTCTTAATGCCAGAGGGTTTATTTGCACTAGTCATACTTGACATAGCTGTACGTTTTGAAGATTAACTTGTTCATCATGATCCGAACTTCTCATACTCTTAATGCCAGAGGGTTTATTTGCACTAGTCATACTTGACATAACTTCGAACTTGTTTTGAGTAATACGTAGTATGGTATACTAGAATAGGAGGAGTAACACTTTTCGCATTTGGGCCAAATATAAAGTACTACCTCCATTTCAAGGAATAAGGCGCACGCGTACTCCAAGACGTATCTTTTGGTCAGATTACCTTGACCATTGAATTGACAAGACAACACACAGAGCATTGGGGCGTGCTCGATGGTGCTAGCTGCGGCTATACAGACATGTGATAGGCATCGCGGAAGCGTCGCAAATAGAAAACAAATCATATTTTTTGGGGGAGGATGTTTTGGCTCCTGGTTGCGTATGCTCCCTTTAGTTTGAACTGCAACATCTATATATTTTGAAATGTAAAAAAAATCCAAACAAAAAATTAATCTTTTCATCTTCACATGCTAAGAGCGCATAAAGTCTTTCCATAAAAAACTAAATTGTCGTTTGGGCTATGTAAAAAAGATAAAATTTATTGCTAAAAATAAAGCTGTTTACATCAACCACAAAAAATATCGGCTTTTCACGAAACTACACGAACACACATAGATTATCGAGAAGTACATGCGGATTTTTTTGTTAGAATTTTTTGAAAATTAAAAATATGTTTTTTTGGGTCGAGGTAGCATATCCGCCCAATAGCCGAATTAAATTTCCGATTTTTTTGGACTGACAATTTCATCGGGAAGACATGGATGCGCGCAGACGGCGTGCAAGGCAAGGCATCGATTTGACCGGACGTACTTAGGGCAGGTCAGGCTGCCAGCGTACTTATTCCGGCCAGGTGAGGTACTAGAACTCAAAGTCCTCCTCAGCGTCTCTCCTCTCTCTCTGTCTTTATTGAGTGTACTAGCGCGCAGGGACTCAAAGTCAGGGAAATGTTTGAGATGCAAAGTAAGAGAATATTTACCAGTATAATTGGTTGATTAGAAGATTAAGTGGTGAAATCACAACAGATTGGAGCAGTACATGGTGGAAACCGCAAAATATCCTTCCAAATGGTGTTTTTGTGCAACATACGAAGTATGAGGTGGTGGAACTTGAGGCCAGTGACTTTACTTACTCCAAAATGCAACTTTACGTACATGAGCCATCGGATCAAGATCCAACGGACACAGTTGATCCAGAATTTGTAGTCACATTTTAAGTTGCTCGAAAAAAATCGAAAACATTACAGTAAGATATATATCTTTCTTAAGTATTCTGGTAAAGTTTTACTTCATTTGAAAATTGAGTTTAATTTTAAGTTTAAAATTTGGATCAACCATGTGCGTTGGATCTTGATCGAATGACTCACGTACAAGTCGCCAGTGAAGTTACTGGATCTCGTTCCTTGGTGGAATCTGCAATTCCCTCCCATATATATACTATACAAGTCGAAGACTACGACCCTCTATCCCTATCTCCTTCACATTTAGAATCGTTGGGCATGGAGGTCCCCCCTGGTAGCTTTAGATCGAGCTTTTGTCGACGATGCTAATTTGAGAAGACTGCTCACCTACGGTTTGTGCTCTCAATCCGCACAACCTCCATTTTGGCGGGTTAGTACTTTCTTCACTAGGTTCATCAAGATGTATTTTAATTTGGGCTAACAGTCGTGTTAATTTCCTTGTATTAAGCAGTGCTGTTCGTGCAAGAAGGTTGCATGCGACAGCTGCGCTAGGAACCTGCCCGGTGGCGCGTGCCCGGGATGCCAGGGCGTCTTCCAAGGTGAAAGTCCTCCATCTGAAAGCATGTACTTTTCCCGTGAATGTGTTATGGAAAAGAATGTGGTGAGAAGAACGTTCATCTGCGGTTTGTGCTCTCAAATCGCACGACGTCCACTATAACGGGTTAGTACTTTCTTCACTAGGTTCCACCCAACTATATTTTTCTTTGGGCCAACAGTCATGTAAATTTCCTTGTATTAAGCAGTGCATTCGCATGGGGGAGGGACATCACATTGCATGCGGAAGCTGCTTAAGAAACCTACCCAGTCTCGTGTGCCCGAACTGCGACGGCATCTACGAAGAGGATGAGGATTTAAGTAGATTTGCCTCCTTGTTGAAGGTGGATTGCAGCAACGATGGTTGCGACATGAGCGGCGACTTGCTCGAATACTTTCAACATGAGGTGACGTGCCCGCATGCGCCAACGAGACGGTAGGTGGTTGATCTTGCCGGTCTCGATGGAGAAGATGATCGCGCTTTGAGGCTAATCTGAGCTCGGTGGAGAAGGACCGGATGGAGTTTCCTTTTCTAGAACTAGAGTTCTTTTTGTACTTTTGGATGTCTTGTCTGTAGTTTCCTTTTACTTGGAGGGTCCTCCTAGCTTAATTGCAGTCTGTAATCCCACCGTCATCATAATATAAAAGCAGTGTCGCGAGGTCCTTCGGGACATTTCTGTGTTCAAAAAATGTATGATTTTAGACATGTCGTCTATTTATGTGTGCGATGTTGTATCATCTATTACCGTGATTAGTTTGAACGTGTCCATGTCCTAGAACAAAACTTCGGCATGATGTACTTGTATGTTTAATTGAATTCGACCAAGTATAATGTGGAACCGATCATTGCGAGCATATGGAGATTGCGAACCGGTAATTGACAGGTGGTACATGCTCTATCTTAGTCTTGTTTATCTAATGGTAATTGCAATTTATGCGGTACTGAAATAATTAGTTTTAGTTATAAACAGGGACTCTTCGGACGGGGGCTCCTTTTCAAACAAGACCGGGGAGATTTATGAAGTGCTAGAAGGGAACAAATTACTACATGAGTGTTTTGCGTGAAATGGTTAAAATTTGTAGTGGCAGATTGCCGCCAATGCAATTTTTCATGTGGTTGATATGGTAGGATGGACATTTCAAAATTTCACGAATTATTTCGGTTTGTGACCATATATTAAATTAGTTCTGGGCTCATTTCCATATAATTTGAAATTTCAACGCGAAGTACACGAAGTACAATTAAAAAAGGGGAAACTATATATACGTGATGTGCACTAAATGTGTGGTACCCCCCAAAAAATGACCAAACATATGCGTTGCATCCAAGTACGTAACACCCATATGGCAAACGAAAGCATTGAGTAGTTGTTTGTGATGTAAGTAATCTACATATATATCAAAATACCAAACATGGCACACCAAAATATTTTTTAGAAGAACTTACCAGATTTTGGCACCATGCATGTTGGAGTTTTTTTTTTGACAGAATCCATCTTGGAGTTCGCATGGCTCTCTTCCGAAGTGAGAGGTGAGTTGGTTAATGCTAGAACCATGGCAAACTTCCGAATGTTAGTAATTTATCATGGATTCATCATTTGTGATGAAATACCTAGGAACAATGCCAAACATGACCTACCTATGTTCTTGAGAATATTCCCTTTCACCGATTTTGGCACCATGTGTGTTTTTAAGTACGTTTGCATGCCTTCTTGATTGGTTATTAAAATACCATGTCAAACTGTCGATACATGGAAAATTCCTTTGCTACAATCAAATAAACTTCGGGCTCCTTTTATTCAAAGGAATATGGAGGGCGTAGGAATATGAAAGGTGCATGATTGGAATGTTATGCCAAGTTGAATCCTATAGGAACATGATGTGTCTTTGATTGTGGCAAAGGAACTTTTCCATGAGGTATTAGCTAATGGTTTTTTCCTATAAGATTTGCACTACAAGATTCCTATATGAATAGTTCCTATGAATCAAATGACTTGTATAGGAATTTTTCCCATAAGAACCGAATCCAACATAATTCCTATGACAATCATATGAATCAAAGGAGCACGATTCCCATAGGATTGAAGTAGACATGACATCCCAATTCTATGATTTTCCTTTTCCTATACTTTCCATTTCCTATGAACCAAAGGAGGCCTAACTAGTTGGCCATACTGAAACAATTGCCAAATAAATGCCGTGCATCCTATGGCCCCCGTGAGTTTGACCTAAATTTGAAATCATGGTAAAAGGTGCTTAAAATAGGCAAATAAAAGCATGTAGTCAATTTTTTTTAGGATGTAGTACTACCTAGGGAAAATACCAAACATGCCATAATGCAAACTGTGTTTTAGAGAGTAGCCCTTCAAAAAAGTTGGCATCCACTTGTTGATTTTGCCATCGACATGACAAAATAACTGATCAGATGACCAAGTGGTAAAAATTGCAACAGATTAGACCACCACATGGTGGAAACTGCTAAAAATCATGAAAACTGCGAAGAAAAAGTTAAAGTGGTGGTTTGTGCAGCATATGGAGGATTGAGTAGTACAAGTTGGATGTGCACTACCGTGTGCCCGTGGTAATGTTCGCCTATTATGATGATGGCAAGAAAAAATGATGTTTTCTCTGCTGAAACTGTCCCGAGCTGATTTGACGAGACAAAATACAGCTACACGGCGTGCAAGGGACGGCTATACAGTACATTAGCTTCTTCTCGGGTCACACGCCTGCACCACAGGTGCAGTAAGTGCAGCAGAGACCAGAGAGAGAAGGAACGCCCGTATTATATTTGATTTCAATTCATATTGTTTTTTTCCTTGCCTCTCCGTCTTCTTCACCGCCATCTTCTCGGTGTTTTCAAGAGTGATTATCAAGTGGAGAGACAATTGCATTGGGAAAGTCTCTCCACTTGATAATCTCTGTTGAAAAACTCGCACGTCTTGTGAAATGTGAAGGCTGCACGCGTGGGGAAGGGAGACGCAAACGCCGCACCGCATAGTATACTACCTTTCTCTCCTCAGGCACCCCGGCTGGCCGCCCGCCGCAATAGTTCCTTGCATAGCGCTTGCCGTCTCCTCCAAAAACCCCCAGCGCACTTGCATCCGCCATCCACCTAAATCCACCGCCGAGTACCTTTCTGTCCTCACCACCGCCGCTGCGCCTATTCCCCTGTCCAGCAGACGACTGCGGCGTTGCGTGTGTCGCCGCCGTGTCAGATGGAGGCGGAGCCGCTCAACTCCCGAAGGCGGGTCGAGCCAGATCGGGAAGAGCCTCCGTCGAGCCTCGACCTCATCAGCCGCCTCCCCGACGAGATGCTGCACATCATCATCTCCCTCCTGCCCATGATATCCGCTGTAAGGACAACATTGCTCTCCAAACGGTGGCGCCACCTCTGGCGCTCCGTCCCACTTAACCTCCTCGTCGGCGACAACGACCTCATCAGCCGCCTACCGGACCAGATTCTCCACATCATCATCTCCCACCTGCCCACTGTATCCGCTGTAAGCACAACCTTGGTCTCCAAACGGTGGCGCCACCTCTGGCACTCCGTCCCACTTAACCTCGAGATCGACGACGAACTCGCCAAGCAAAACCACAAACGCATCGCCGCGGTCTCCAGTATCCTCGCCGCTCACCCTGGCCCCGCCAGAAGCGTGTCAATCGACCCCTTCAGAACCACTTGCAAGGTCGACACCACGCTCGACAGCTGGTTCCGGTCCAGCACCCTATCTTGCGTCGAGAACCTCAGATTCGATGCTGGAACTGTGATGCGCTCCTTCCCGCTGTCCGCGTTCCGCTGCGCGCCCACGCTGCGCATTGTCAGCATTTCTACTTGCTATTTGCCCGAGATTCATGCCAACTCCATGCTTCTTTTCCCCCAACTCAAAAGGCTCTTGCTCTATGACGTCTACATCTGTAAGGCGACGAACATCGACCGCCTGTTCACCCGCTGTATTGTGCTCGAGGCACTTCACCTTGAGGGGGTCCACGGGTTCACCCAACTCAACATTCAAATGCCAAATCTTCGTACAATTAGTGTGGCTAGCTATTGGAAACGCAACACCACCGAACTTATTCAGTTAGACACGGTGCAAATTATGGATGCATCTTGCCTCGAGAGATTGGTCATATGCGTTGATGATGTTCCACTACTAATCCAGGTCGCCAACGCACCAAAGTTGATGGTGTTGGGCTTTGCGTCGTACCCTGGCTGCCAACTTGTTATTGGACGCATAAACTTTTTGGTAGAACAGCCTTCTTCTTGTTGAATTAACTCACATTTTTGTTATTTTTTTTGACATATGTACCATTGTCCTGTAGAGGATGATGCCCATAAGCTTGGAAAATTCTCTGTGCACAGTGAAGAACTTGGTTCTAAAATCTGACGGCCCTCGTCTGGATCAACTACTTGCATTTCTTAGATGCTTTCCCTGCACGGAGAAGCTATATATCCAGGTAAATTCGTTGTTGTTAACTGTTTACCACTATGAGCAAAAACTGTAGAGTTACATGGAGTTAACCTGTTATTACTTATTAGCCTAGATCAGTTGAACAATTGTACTAGAAGAACATCCACAATGGAGTTATATTATGTTGGTTCAAAACTAAACTTCTTGTCATACAATGTGTTGTATCTTGTGCATCTGTGAAGTTTCATATAAACACATGATAATATGTGATCTGTGTAAAAAAGAGAAGACATATGTAAATAGTGTGACTTACTATTTACACATCATTTGTTCTTTTTTTGTGTAGATCACATATTATCATATTTTTGGATGAAACTTCACAGAAGCACATGATAGAACACAATGTATGTCCAGACTTTTAGTTTACATTTTTTTTTGGAAACTTGGAAGTGTCAAAAGAAAAATGGGGTGCACCCGCAACTAGTTGCGGATTGGAGTTTCCCATGTTGGTAACCTTTCCCCAACTTTACAATGACAATAACAGATGTAAAAAAGTGCATCTATCAAATTGGAACGTGTCAGGGGATTATGTTGTTCCACGGTCCTCAATTAACACATGATTCAACTCACCTGAGATATTCATTAGTTGATAGCTATGAAGTACTTTGTTATTGTACTGACTACTTAATTTGACTTCTTTGCAGTTTTATAGAACCGGCAATAAGGTTCATGTGCTGCATAATGAGCCAGCCTGTCCCATTGAATGCCTTGATCTCCACCTCAAAGAAATTTCGATTTCTGACTACCGAGGAAGGAGAAATGATGTTATTGTCTCCAGGTTCTTTATACAGAACACTAGAATGCTCAAAGTAATGAATTTTGGTGTAAGATATCATCACAAGGAGATCTGGTGGGATACCCAGTTCAAGCAGCTAGACCTGAAGAACACCGCTTATAGAGATGTTGATTTTCAGTTTGGATATTTACCATCCTTAGATAAGTTCAGCTCGGACGGTGTTCTTAGCTGGTTGGTACATGACTTGTCAGTGGCTGATCCCTTTGCTAGAGGGATAGATGCAAGAGAAGGGCCAATTTCTGCATAGTGTTAGTTTAACTCCCTATATTTTGTACTGGTCTGAACAATGCACTAGCCACTTGAACCAAAAGTTCGAACTGATGGAAAGGGCTAGGCAATCTACTTATACACTTCACAACACCCCCACTCGCGTGTGACGGGAGAAGAGAGAGTCAACACGTGAAAGAAGAAGAGCACACCGAAATAGGGCATCAGCGGTGGCTAAAGAGGGGGCAACAGCAATTTTTAGGCTTAATTGCGAAAACCATGTGAAA
Source organism: Lolium multiflorum (assembly GCA_030979885.1). NCBI lineage: Eukaryota > Viridiplantae > Streptophyta > Magnoliopsida > Poales > Poaceae > Lolium > Lolium multiflorum. The sequence continues at coordinate 101,728 of JAUUTY010000964.1, read as the reverse complement.
GCCAGGATTTGAACTCGAGACCTGGGGCTCTGATACCATGTTGTGAATGAGCAACTCCTAGCCCTTTCCATCAGTTCGGACTTTTGGTTTTTGTACTGGTCTGAACAATATATTTTATCACTCTGTTAATGTAGTTCAGACTTGATGTTATTCTTGTGAACATGGTCTAATATTCTAATGCTTTCGCGATGTATGTACTACTAGTGATATTTACAGAAGCTAGCAATTGGTTGACAAAATTTACTAAAAAAAGCCTGTAACGCATGTTCACATTCAGTTCGTCAATGCTAGTGTTCACAGAGGAAAGGTTTATTGTTCACAGAGGCTGACATGTGGGGCCCATGAGCCAGCAGAGTCCTCAACGTTTCAAGGCGGCAGGGAATCAAAAAAAAAAAAGAAGTAGCCACAAATTAGGGTAAAAATAACTCCAAGAAAGGAAACTTCTTTTGTAAATAGAGGACGACATGCGGGTCCCATTTTGCACGGGATCGAAAGAAAAAAGGCAAGTGACCAAATATCAGGAGCCAAAAATAATCCACGAAAAGAAACTTTTATTGTACATAGAGGATGACATGTGGGTCCCATTTTGCAATAGCGGTCTCATAGTTTCCAGGCGGCACAGGATCAAAAGAAAAAGGAAGTAGCCAGAAATCAGGGTGTCAAAAAATCCATGAAAAGAAAGATTTCAATTGGGCTGCATCTGGACATCTGGGCCTTCGAACTATCGTGCTGGAAGCCTTTTGACTCGTACAATTTAAGCCCACTCCAAAACAGGAAAGTCCTATGCTTGGCAAAAACAAAAAGCAAGGAGATTCAACATATAAGTTTGTTTATGTAAAAACAAAGATTTAATTTATCCCTTTGAAATAGCTCAGAGCGAAATACACTGTTTATTGTCTGCAAAATAATCAAGATATCACATGTTTCTTGTACGGGGAGGCTGACATCGGGGACCCATGAGCCAGCAGCGTCGTCAACGTTTTAAAGGCGGCAGGGGATCGAAAGAAAAAATAAACCAAAAATCAGTTGGTAAAAATCCAAGAAAATAAACATTTATCGTTCTAAGAGGATGACATGCGGGACCCTTGAGGCAGCAGCATCCTCAACCTTTGCATAAAGAGGATTTGCAGTACGGGGAGGCTGACATTGGGGACCCATGAGCCAGCAGCGTCGTCAACGTTTTCAAGGCGGCAGGAGATCGAAAGAAAAAATAAGCCAAAAATCAGTTGGTAAACAAAACCAAGAAAAGAAACAATTACCTTTCTGAGGGGATGACATGCGGGACCCATGAGGCAGCAGCATCCTCAACTATTCTAAGGCGGCAGGGGATCAAAAGAAAAAGGAAATAGCCGAAAATCAGAGGGTAAAAAATAAATCCAACAAAGGAAACTTTTAGGATTTGCTAAGAAACAGTCGACTTATTCTTTTTTGGCCATCAGTCGAATTTCTGTCCAACCAATTAGGCATCGCGATTGTGGACTTGCACGTGTTTCTCTGAGCCACTGTGTACCGTACTTAGCCATCTGCTATAGCTGCACACGTTTGTGTCGGGAGGTTTTGGATGTAAAACGCGTGCATGACTAAGTCAGCGGATAGATATTTACTGAACTTTTTGTGTAAATTTGTATATGACGAATTACAGTCCATTACACTGGTATTTACATGATTTGGAACATGTAAAATTAGGCAAACAAGTCTGTAATTTTACTTTCAAATCATGTAGACGATTTTCTTTCAGTTTCCCCATCTCACAGTTTACAGTCCATTACAACTATGTTTACATAATACAAAACATGTAATTTTCGCCAAACAACGTTTTAAGGTCTTTAAATCATGTATTATGGATTTTTTTTTCTGTTTGCAACTTGTTTGTCTGTTGCTAATTATAGGGATTTAGCCCACATACAAGGCTTGGTAAAATTCTTTTTTTATGGGCTTGACTGATTTTTGCCTATGCCATGTGCCGTCTTATAATTTGAAGAAAAACTGACTTACGCTGAATTGAAAATCAGTCAGCTGACAAATAGACATCCCCAACTTTTATTGTTCATAGAGGATGACATGCGGCACCCATGAGCCAGCAGCCTCAACGTTTCAAAGTCGGCATGAGATCGAAAGAAAAAGGCAAGTGACCAAATATCAGGAGCCAAAGATAATCCAAGAAAAGAAACTTTATTGTACATAGAGGATGACATGCGGGTCCCATTTAGCAGCAGCTGTATCAACGTTTGAGAGGCGGCAGGCGATCGAAAGAAAAAGGCAAGTGACCAAATATGAGGTGCCAAAAAAATCCAAGAAAAGAAAGTTTTATAGTACATAGAGGATGACATGCGGGTCCCATTTAGCATCAGCGGTATCACCGTTTGAGAAGCGGCAGGGGATCAAAAGAAAAAAAGGAAATAACCAGAAATTAATTAGGGGTCAAAAATAAATCCACCAAAGGAAACTTTTATTGTTCATAGAGGATGACATGTGGGACCGACCTGCCAACAGCGTCCTCATCGTTTCAAAGGGGGCAGGGGATCAAAAGAAAAAGGCAAATATCCAGAAATTAGGGGTAAAAAATAACTCCAAGAAAGGAAACTTTTATTGTTCGTAGAGGATGACATGCGGGACCCATGAGCCAGCAGAATCCTCAACGTTTCAAAGGCGGCAGGTGATCAAAAGAAAAAGGCAAGTGACCAAATATCAGGAGCCAAAAATAATCCAAGATTTATTGTACATAGAGGATGACATGCGGGTCCCATTTTGCAGCAGCGGTCTCAATGTTTCAAATGCGTCTTGAGATCAAAAGAAAAAGAAAGTAGCTAGAAATTAGGGGCTCAAAATAATCCAAGAAAAGAAAGTTGATGGACATAGAGGATGACATGAGGGTCCCATTTAGCAGCAGGTTCCTCAACGTTTCAAACGTGGCATGAGATCGAAAGAAAAAGGCAAGTGACCAAATATCAAGAGCCAAAAATAGTCCAAGAAAAGAAACTTGAATGTACATAGAGGATGACATGCGGGTCCCATATAGCAGCAGCTGTATCAACGTTTGAGAGGCGGCAGGCGATCGAAAGAAAAAGGCAAGTGACCAAATATGAGGTGCCAAAAAATCCAAGAAAAGAAAGTTTTATAGTACATAGAGGATGACATGCGGGTCCCTTGAGCCAGCAGCTTACTCAACGTTTCAAAGGGGGCAGGGATCAAAAGAAAAAGGCAAGCCAAAAATCAGAGGGTGAAAAAAATCCAACAAAGGAAAGTTTTATAGCACATAGAGGATGACATGCGGGTCCCATGAGCCAGCAGGTTCCTCAACGTTTCAAACGTGGCATGAGATCGAAAGAAAAAGGCAAGTGACCAAATATCAGGAGCCAAAAATAATCAAAGAAAAGAAAGTTTTCAACGTTTCAAAGGCGGCGGCATCAAAAGAAAAAGGAAGTAGCCAGAAATTAGGGGGCAAAAATAACTCCAAGAAAGGAAACTTTTATTGTTCGTAGAGGATGACATGGGGGACCCATGAGCCAGCAGCTTACTCAACGTTTCAAAGGTGGCATGAGATCGAAAGAAAAAAACGCAAGTGACCAAATATGAGGTGCCAAAAATAATCAAAGATTTATTGTACATAGAGGATGACATGCGGGTCCCATTTTGCAGCAGCGGTCTCAATGTTTGAAATGCGGCTTGAGATCAAAAGAAAAAGAAAGTAGCTAGAAAGTAGGGGGTCAAAAAAAATCCAAGAAAAGAAAGTTGATGGACATAGAGGTTGACATGCGGGTCCCATGTGCCAGCAGCTTACTCAACGTTTCAAAGGGGCCAGGGGATCAAAAGTAAAAGGCAAGTGACGAAATATCAGGAGCCAAAAATCAGAGGGTGAAAAAAATCCAAGAAAACAAACTTTTATAGCACATAGAGGATGACATGCGGGTCCCATGAGCCAGCAGGTTCCTCAACGTTTCAAACGTGGCATGAGATCGAAAGAAAAAGGCAAGTGACGAAATATCAGGAGCCAAAAATAATTCAAGAAAAGAAACTTGATTGTACATAGAGGATGACATGCGGGTCCCATGTGTAAGCAGCTTACTCAACGTTTCCAAGGCGGCAGGGCATCAAAAGAAAAAAGGAAATAGACAAAAATCAGAGAGTGAAAAAAAACCATAGAAAATAAACTTTTATAGCACATAGAGGATGACATGCGGGTCCCACGAGCCAGCAGGTTCCTCAAAGTTTCAAACGTGGCATGAGATCGAAAGAAAAAAAGGCAAGTGACCAAATATCAGGAGCCAAAAATAATCCAAGAAAAGAAAGTTTATTGTACGTAGAGGATGACATGCGGGTCCCATTTTGCAGCAGCGGTATCACCGTTTGAGAGGCTGCACGGGATCGAAAGAAAAAGGCAAGTGACCAAATATCAGGAGCCAAAAATAATCCAAGAAAAGAAATTTTATTGTACGTAGAGGATGACATGCGGGTCCCATTTTGCAGCAGCGGTCTCAACGTTTCCAAGGCGGCACAGGACCAAAAGAAAAATGAAGTAGCCAGAAATCAGGGGGTGAAAAAAATCCAAGAAGAAAGATTTCAATTGGGCTGCATCTGGACATCTGGGCTTTCGAACTATCCTGCTTGGCCTTTTGACTCGTACAATTTCAGCCCACTCCAAAACAGGAAAGTTCCGAATTTTCTAAAAAAACAGGAAAGTCCTATGCTTCGCAAAGACAAAAAAACAAGGAGATTCAACATATAAGTTTGTTTATGTAAAAATAAAGATTTAATTATCCGTTTGAAATAGCTCAGAGCGCAATACATTGTTTATTGTCTGCAAAATAATCAAGATATCATATGTTTCTTGTACGGGGAGGCTGACATCGGGGACCCATGAGCCAGCAGCGTCGTCAACGTTTTAAAGGCGGCAGGGGATGGAAAGAAAAAATAAACCAAAAATCTGTTGGTAAAAAATCCAAGAAAAGAAACATTTTCGTTCTGAGAGGATGACATGCGGGACCCATGAGGCAGCAGCATCCTCAGCGTTTATTGTTCATAGAGGTTGACATGTGGGACCCGTGAGCCAGCGGCGTCCTCAACGTTTTAAAGGCTGCAGGTGATCGAAAGAAAAAATAAGCCAAAAATCGTTTGGTCACAAAATCCAAGAAAATAAACATTTACCGTTCTGAGAGGATGACATGCGGGACCCATGAGGCAGCAGCATCCTCAACGATTCCAAGGCGGCAGGGGAAATATCCAGAAATTAATGAGGGGTTCAAAATAAATCCATCAAAGGAAACTTTTATTGTTCATAGAGGATGACATGTGGGACCGACCTGCCAACAGCGTCCTCATCGTTTCAGAGGGGGCAGGAGATCAAAAGAAAAAGGCAAATAGCCAGAAATTAGGGGTAAAAAATAACTCCAAGAAAGGAAACTTTTATTGTTCGTAGAGGATGACATGCGGGACCCATGAGCCAGCAGCTTACTCAACGTTTCAAAGGCGGCATGAGATCGAAAGAAAAAGGCAAGTGACAAAATATCAGGAGCCAAAGATAATCCAAGAAAAGAAACTTTATTGTACGTAGAGGATGACATGCGGGTCCCATTTAGCAGCAGCGGTCTCAGCGTTTCAAATGCGGCTTGAGATCAAAAGAAAAAGAAAGTTGATTGTACATAGAGGATGACATGCGGGTCCCATGAGTCAGCAGCTTACCATACGTTTCCAAGGCGGCAGGGGATCAAAAGAAAAAGGAAATAGCCAAAAATCAGAGGGTGAAAAAAATAAAGAAAATAAACTTTTATAGTACATAGAGGATGACATGCGGGTCCCATGAGCCAGCAGGTTCCTCAACGTTTCAAACTTGGCATGAGATCGAAAGAAAAAGGCAAGTGACCAAATATGAGGAGCCAAAAATAATTCAAGAAAAGAAAGTTTTATAGTACATAGAGGATGACATGCGGGTCCCATTTAGCAGCAGCGGTATCAGCGTTTGAGAGGCGGCAGGGGATCAAAAGAAAAAAGAAATTGCCAAAAATCAGATGGTGAAAAAAAACCAAGAAAATGAACTTTTATAGTACATAGAGGATGACATGCGGGTCCCATGAGCCAGCAGGTTCCTCAACGTTTCAAACGTGGCATGAGATCGAAAGAAAAAGGCAAGTGAAAAAATATCAGGAGCCAAAAATAATTCAAGAAAAGAAAGTTTTATAGTACATAGAGGATGACATGCGGGTCCCATTTAGCAGCAGCGGTATCACCGTTTGAGAGGCGGCAGGGGATCGAAAGAAAAAGGCAAGTGAAAAAATATGAGGAGCCAAAAATAATTCAAGAAAAGAAAGTTTTATAGTACATAGAGGATGACATGCGGGTCCCATTTAGCAGCAGCGGTATCACCGTTTGAGAGGCAGCAGGGGATCGAAAGAAAAAGTCAAGTGACCAAATATGAGGTGCCAAAAAAATCCAAGAAAAGAAAGTTTTATAGTACATAGAGGATGACATGCGGGTCCCATTTAGCAGCAGCTGTATCAACGTTTGAGAGGCGGCAGGGGATCAAAAGAAAAAGGCAAGTGACCAAATATGAGGTGCCAAAAAAATCCAGGAAAAGAAAGTTTTATAGTACATAGAGGATGACATGCGGGTCCCATTTAGCAGCAGCGGTATCACCGTTTGAGAGGCAGCAGGTGATCGAAAGAAAAAGTCAAGTGACGAAATATGAGGTGCCAAAAAAATCCAAGAAAAGAAAGTTTTATAGTACATAGAGGATGACATGCGGGTCCCATTTAGCAGCAGCGGTATCACCGTTTGAGAGGCGGCAGGGATCGAAAGAAAAAGGCAAGTGAAAAAATATGAGGAGCCAAAAATAATTCAAGAAAAGAAAGTTTTATAGTACATAGAGGATGACATGCGGGTCCCAGTTAGCAGCAGCGGTATCACCGTTTGAGAGGCGGCAGGGGATCGAAAGAAAAAGGCAAGTGACCAAATTTGAGGTGCCAAAAATAATCCATGAAAAGAAAGTTTTATAGTACATAGACGATGACATGCGGGTCCCAGAGCAGCAGCGGTATCACCGTTTGAGAGGCGGCGAGGATCGAAAGAAAAGGCAAGTGACCAAATTTGAGGTGCCAAAAATAATCCAGGAAAAGAAAGTTTTATAGTACATAGAGGATGACATGCGGGTCCCATTTAGCAGCGGTATCACCGTTTGAGAGGCGGCAGGATCGAAAGAAAAAGGCAAGTGACCAAATTTGAGGTGCCAAAAATAATCCATGAAAAGAAAGTTTTATAGTACATAGAGGATGACATGCGGGTCCCAGTTAGCAGCAGCGGTATCACCGTTTGAGAGGCGGGGGATCGAAAGAAAAAGGCAAGTGACCAAATTTGAGGTGCCAAAAAAACTCCAAGAAAAGAAAGTTGATTGCACATAGAGGATGACATGCGGGTCCCATTTAGCAGCAGCGGTCTCAACGTTTCCAAGGCGGCAAGGGATCAAAAGAAAAAGGAAGTAGCCAGAAATCAGGGGGTCAAAAAAATCCAAGAATAGAAAGAATTTTGGTTCATAGAGGATGACATGCGGGACCCATGATCCTGCATCGTAAACGGCTCGTTGAACGAGATGGCGCGATGTAGAAAAAAAACAATGCCAGAGAGGCTGCCATCTGGGCCCTACATCCCTCGGCGGTGCGGATTTGCGTTGACTCGGCCGGCGAACCCGAGATTTCGAGATGCACCACGTCCCGGGCCACCATACGCCACGTTTTGGCCGCTTTCGTCGGGCTAGGTGGCCTCAAAAACGAGAAAAAAAAAGTTTTGACATGCACCACGGAGGGACCAAAATCGTCGGCCATGGTACACCAGCAACCACGGCGCGACTTCAACTTCGTCGGCCATGGCAACTTTTCTTGTAGTGCCATATGTAATATTGGAGGACCGAGGATGGGCCGATAACCTTTAACCTGAATCCACGCGAGATCAGATTCACCAGTAATGGACTCTGCTCTCATTGGTGCCAGGAACCAAGTGCGCTGGTCAGAAAATCCAAGAAATACATCTTCATCTTCATAATTATGATTATCACCATCATCATCTAATTCTTCATCATCTAATTCTTCATCATCAAATTCGTCTTCTTCTAATTCTTCTTCTTCTAATTCTTCTTCATCAGCATCATTATCTTCATCGGCACCTCCATCGCCTTGAGCCACATTTGCTTCATCATCTTCCATGACAGCATCTCCCTCGATTTGAGCGAAAATTGCAGCCACTTCTGCTTCTTCATCTTCAATGACAGGGGCGTCAATGAGACGCGGGGCTGCATGTGTCCCTGCAATGCACAAAGATCAACCACAATGCAGCAAGTAGGAACTACACTGAAAATTATCTCTTCTCTTCTATCTTCTATTTTCTACTACTATAAGGCACCAGTTTTTAACAAGACATGTCGCAGCAATTCCAACTGTTGGTGTCCAAAATCTAACGGTTGGGATTAGAGGTATTCGCGTGAAAAAAATACCACACCAGTGTCCACGTGTTTCTAGAACCGTCATGTTTCCATTATGAAGAAAAATCAGAGCAGTCTCACACCGATATCACACGTCCCACTTGATAGTGATTAAGAAAGGTTCCAAATTTTTGTTCATATTTATAAACTGTATGCTCACACTTATTTTGATGGTATAACCAAATTATTAGTTGTATTGAAAGTTTGAACAACATTTAGAACGCAACTTTTATACATCAGTATTGCGAATCGTAATTGGTCCAACATGTGCAGCATGCCATTTACTAGTTAAGACATAAAACAAAGACTCACCACAGGTATATGGTTCCCAAACCAGAACATCTCCATACGGATATGTAACTGCGTATACACGATGTAGGTGTGAACTTGTACCATATCCAGGAATGCCCATGGCATCGACATAGCTGTTTCTATCAAAGAATTCAGGGTTTCTCAGGATATTCCACTCCTTTTCTAGGGGCGCTTGTAGGATAGCAATCAATTCGTCAAATACAACGATTACCTCGTAATGCCATGGCCCTGCTAGATCATCTTTGTACGGCCTCTTGACGATCCGTACTTTGAGCAGTTCCAAACTTTTATCTATTTTGTATTTGAACAGGAATGGTGGGCTGCCATGCCACCATTCACTAGTAGGGCCCAAAGAAATTCCTGCATCTTGCAGAGATGGAAGAGGTATAATAGTATCTGATATGTATATGTTGCGGATCGTCAAGTGCCCGTCCTGCTGGACAAATGCCACCCAGTCGCCGTTACAACCCACCCAGTGCATGGGTCCATGTCCATCCAGTTCCTCCTTGGTATGGATAAATGCTGGAACTGTCGGCTTGTCTAATGGCATCAGCAACGCGTGAATGCCCTGCAAATAGGATTTGTTTCAAAATTGTCTATGCATGCAAGGTATTCGACAGAATGAAGAGCGGATTGTGCAGAACTGAAGCACAGATATAATGGATAAATAAAGCAATTCCGAAGAGTACATGTGCATAGTGAAGGCAGCAAACCTTACAGTACTCCCAAATCAGGTGATTATGTTGAGTCTAAATTCATGCATGATGTTTGGCAATAAGAAAAGTTGATTGAAAAAACACAAGCTGAAACGAGATGAGTAAATAAATAAATACTCTTACAGTATTGTCGCGGTCGTCTGGCCATGTCTCGGGGTCGCAGTGGAGCAGGCTCGGTAAACCGAACGGAACCTTATGCGCTCCGCGGATGGCATGCCGCATGCCGATCATGCCTCGAGCGAGGCGACCAGTGCTGAGGATATCCGCCCGCTCGGCTATGTTCTCCACCAGTGGGTAGTGGAGGTTGCCCCACCCCATGGACTGGTGGTAGCAATCAGGAATCTCCTCAATCTTACGCTTCTGCTTCATTGGAGTCGGTAATCCAATGCAAGGGAGAGAGGGGTGAACGGGAGAAAGAGACAGAAGAGGGTTTTTTTTGGAGAAGATGCAGTAGTAGTACTACGATACTAGGAGGTGGAGATGCGGGGCATGTTTCCGGGAGAGAGGAACCACTATTTCCCTTAAAAAAAATAACAGCACTTGCGCATTAGAACTTGGGGCGGGGATATAGCGGTAAGAGGTATTGACCAACTTTCCCTCACCTTGACCCCACGTGGTTGTGAACCCGAGATAATTCTTTTTGATGAACCCGATATACTTATTATAGTACTAAAATAGTACAAGTATATACCTTGTACTCCTATATACTAACATTACTATTTTAAGGACTTATGTTCCATGAGCAACAACTTCCCCCACTCCGCTCATCCGAAATCCTAGCCCCTCCAACTTCAAGGACCAATCAACATAGCTATGGCCTTCTAATTTGGCTCAAGTCGCCGCACACATAGTCCTCCCGCCGACAAGGAATAGGAGCATCAGCCCTTTCGTCGCTTGTTGTTACACATAATCATATACAGTACCATATATATTTCAAATTTCCATATCAAAAAATAGTTCAAATCTGAATTTTAACATCTCAAGCTAAACCCTCGCTTGCTCTTAAACATAAGCATACCATAGTTCTACTTTTGTCTTCACCGAACAACAGAACACAATTTCATCACAACATAGCCAACCGGAGTACCTAGTAATGTAACTAGAGAAGTGAACCTATAGTTGATCAAGCCTTCAACTTTAACACAATAATACTCCCACATTATGTGTTGAGGAGCCACACCCATATATTTAAGAGTACCATCAAGTAGACCACAAATGCATCAATGAAGAGAGGGGTATACTTATAGACCACCTCTTTACAAAACAGTTGTAACTAGTAGACCACAATTGCCTCGTTCATTAGCTATGAAATTACATACTATCAGTAGCTACAATGGCTGCAGGCCCTGTTTCAGAATTAAACATCACACTTGTTCCAATCCGGGGCGTTGGCGAAGTTTGGGATGAACCAAAGCGGTGTCTTTACCAGGTACCTATCTTTTTTTGTTTTGCATGTTTTCTCCAAGGCGTTGGTTTGGAAACCAACGGCGCAATCTTCACGATTCAGACTGAATCGGCATATTTCAGGCAGCTGCGAATTGCGAAGCCATGCTTCATTCGGCAAGGTGTACACACAATTTCTTCTCGTCAGACATCCTGGGACAACATCTGCACCGCCTAATGGCAGCATAATCGGATAGTTCACTCCAAGGAAAAGAGAATATTCTCCAAGGTCATCAATCTTTTCCCATGGAATACCTTCATTTAACTTACTAGTGTCCTTCGTGAACACCAGGCAACCAAACCCAGAAGCATAGTTGCCAACAGTGCGACCATGATGAACACGACGATCAGAAGCAGTATGGCAAACTTTACAGGAATATTCCCTTTCATCAGCAATGCCCAGTGTATGGATCAGAAGAAGTCTAGAACCATCTATAGATCTTGCTAACCACCACATGCCATAATCGACCTCGTGATCATGGCCAAGAGCATCATCAAGTGCACACCGCCATTCAAACACAATGGGCGGTGGCTCTACGATCAGCGGAGGACCTGCTTGAAAACGAAATTACTGTTAAGAAGGGTATGTTTGGTTTGCACAAATCTGAAAACGTAAGAATTGGGAAAACGCATTAGGATTCAGATGGGATGATATAATGGCATTTCCATTCAATAATACAGCATATTGGTGTATTTCAGTACATCACATGGGAAACCAAAGGATTCATTTCAAGAAGTTCAAGTAGAGGTCAAAATCCAACATAATTCAATCTGAGAATAAAACTCCTAATTATACAATCCTCAAATTTTTCTATGGTAATCATCTCGAATAAAAAGTCTAAATACCAATGAAATTTCATCCGAAGCAAATATGCCCCAAGCCTCCAAGTCAGATCAGTCAGGTTCGAAAATTAATAAGTTTGTGCATTAAAATTATCTTTACAGCCATGAATAATGAAGCTCATCATACACTACTTACGTCCGGAGGAAAATTACCAGCTTGCTGAGGATTCCATGCGTGAACAGTGCCAGTATGAGTTGTGGCAAACACAAGCCCATTGTGGAGAATTGCATCGCTGTAATTGTAAAAGATGTGGGACTTGGGCTCTGTAAGAACTGTCCATCCAGAATCTTCGCCGCAAAGGAGGGCAACTCTGATGTCAAAAACAGCAACAAGAGAGAAATTTTTGTACCCCCCAGCAGCTGTGGGAACTTGGCAAATATATATCTTGTGAAATATAATAGCACGAAGGTTGTGGTGGTATATATTTGGAATGTGGGTGGTTTCAAACGGCACAGGGAGAGGAATTTCACGGCGAGTGTAGACGTTGACAAGTTTCCATTTGCAAGCAGGAAAGCCAGTGTCAACCATGGCAACCCAATCTCCATTGGCACCTACCCACTGCTTACCCGTACCGTCTGGCATCACAGCGTCGGAGGAGAACCTGTCCAGCGGCGTCAGCTTGCAATCCCGTGCTACCTTCGTCGGGTGAGAATGAAGAACACATGGGAGGCCAAACGGGAGAGAAAAAGATAGAGTTGCACTATCATTTGCAGAGTCGAAAAATAGTTTGGACGAACCGACGAGGCTCGCGGCGGTGATGACGTCGCATCTTGTTACGAGTTCTTCAAGGGGACCTTCGGAAAAGACCTTCTGAAACAGTTCAGAGTCATCATTTTCCTTGTTCGATGCCGCCATCGCAGGGCAGGGGGTGGGTCTATGAGGTTTGGGTTCAACTGATTGGAGTTTAATTTGGGTTCGATGGCGGCAGGTGGCGGGGAAGATGAAGAACGGAGGCTCTCAAACTGGGCGGTGGAATTGATTCTAAAGCTGCATGGCGGCGGCACTGGCGTGTGCTATGGAAGGTGGTCGATTGGTGCGGGCGGGGGCGGAGGTAGACGATGGAGGTGAACAGAAATAGGGCAGGTGGGGGCGGGGCGCTTGACTTCGCTCCTCTACACTCTACAGCATCTCCTCCTGTTTCTTGGAAAGTGTATAGACCCATAATAAAAAGTCACTGTTCCCTCTGAAAAGGTGAAGAACAAGTCACTGGTCTAACGTGCAAATTTGGACATCCCAAGCTATGTGTTGTCATGTCAATTCAATGTCCATGGCAGTATTTTGAATTTTGCGTGACCAAAAGAAGTACGCCTTGGCCTTTCACAATCGGGGTTTCTTTAGAGCAAGAACAATAGAAGAGCCAACAGCTGGCAAAAGTATTGTCCTACTTCCTCTTGGCGTGATACTCCCTCCGTCCACAAATAAGTGGACGTGCAGGATTTTCAAGGTAAATTAGTAAAAGGAAAGAAAAAATGCATTGGAGCACTCGTATCTTAAGAAACACATGTACTCAACCACGGTTGTAGATTTTCTCGGCGCAAGACTTTTCCCCAGCAGTTGTGGCTTTCAGTTATTCGTGGGTGTGGGGAGGAGCTCCGCCGCATCGGTAAAAAGCAAAGAGGGACGGCGGCTCTCGATCGTGCGGTGTACTCGTAAATCACGTGTGACCCATGCCCTAATAATTCACAATGCATTGATGAGGGCTATCACTTCATCATCCAATAAAATGTACTTAGTAACTATGGTAATAATATTGTCTTCTCGCAAAAAAATGGTAAAAATATTGTCTCTTAAGCCATGTACTAGTACAGTGCAAGATGCTTTAGAGAAATAAACCTATATTTTACTGCTACTCCGTAATACACATGGTTATTTATTCTAGGCAAATGCCTACCGAAAGATGTAGGAATAGGGAAATGTAGGATTGCAATGTCATGTCCACTCCAATCCTATAGGAATTCATAGAATCCAAACTTTGTTTGATTCCACCATAGGAAAAGTAAAGCATTCTTAAAAAGAGGTATGAGTAGATGTTTAATTTTCTATGGAATCTGTGCAAAGAAATCCTTAGGAAAAATTCCTATCGGAAACAATCCTACAAATCAAACAGCCAAGGATTCAATTGTACCAATTCCCTATGCAAATCCTTGGTGTTCACCCAATCCTCTCGAATACTCATCCAAAAAATGCACTAATACTTTGATGGGGAGTTTTTGTATTCTAGGCAAGAATAGAGGGTTTGCGGGGATCACTTGAGAAGTGTATTAACCAAAGAAGGCATAAGTAATACACCAACACACACTAACATGCCCTTAATGGATGTATCTCCATAAACTCCCTCTGTTCTTTATTACTACTACTAGTTTATGTACTTCTTAACTAATATGGGATAATCATGAAATATATTTTCTAACATTCAGCCAAAATATAGTGTTTCGACTTTTTAAAATACTGAAAAACTAGTAATTAAAAATATTTGAGCTATCAAATCTAGGAAGTTTGAAAATATTTTGTATTCCGTCTGAAAGTTGTGTTACTTGGTGTAAGATTCACACAAAAATGATGAAAATATCAAACCTTCAAAAAAATTGTAGTAATTCAAACGTTATGTGCGTTTCATAATTTTGCAAAATCTATTCTATTTGCAATTAAAACTATAGTAGTTGGTGGTCCCCGATCATCTGATTTGCTCTTAAACAGCTCAATCCTAAATTTGAAATTCCCTGCAACAGAAAACGATAGTTGGTGGTTTGTGCGGAAAAAAATTACAGTTTTAAAAAGTGTTTTAAGCAAGAAGGCAGCAATAAGCGGTAGTTTGTGCAATTTCCTCGTGTAAACAACATGTAGCGTCGAAGTAATAGTACTAGCAGTACAGAAATCTTGTGTAATTTCTAGTTCTACATATTACTAGTGTCCACTGTTTGAGAGTTGATGGTGAATGGGTCTGATTTTCAATCGAATGAGAATTAGCAAATTGATTTTTATGACAAAAGCATACAAAGGGAGTAAAACAACATACCCGCATTCGCCGCTGCTACCAGCATGCGATGCCTCCACGAGTGCATTGACGGCTGCTGCAAATCCTCGGAAGGCATCTAGGTTTTGCAGATCGTCGATTGCCGCTGTCCGGCTAAGCTTAACCAGCATAGCTGCCGCCAAGATATCTCGGATTTGGACCACAGGCAGAAGCTGATTGGGGTCGAAGGATTGCCTGATTCGGAATTTGAAGTACCAAGCCCTCGGCTCCGATGATGGAAGTTTGGAACTCGGCCCGGCCAGAACCTCCCAAATCTGTGTGTGGCAGTGGATGCCCATCGGCATCCCCAATGCTGCCGACGCCGTGATGTGGTCGGTCGCACTTTGGTCCCCACTAAAGGCTGGGGCTGCAGCACGTCGCCGCCGCCCCCGACGTCCCCACGACGGCAACGCCATGGACCGAGGCGCTGAGTTTGTTGGCGAACCCGAAGCCCTGGATGGCAAGTGCTTCTTCACAATGGAAGCATCCTCACCCGGCGAGGTTCGCCCCCGGCGCATGCCTATGCTCCGACCAGCCCACTTTGCCGCTGCTGCCTGGGCTGCCGCCGATACCTGGGCCACCGCCGCTTCATGGGACCCCCTCCCTCCTCTCCCTCTCCTAGATCAAAGGGCGCCAGGAGTCTAGCCACAGCAAGACACAGAGCCGCCTGCTTCATCGCACACCAATGGCACACAGACATTTGCGAGCTTTTAGCGCACACCCCTCCGAGGCTGAGTCGTGGAGCCTGGGTGCACGGGGCTATGGCTGGAGGAGTCGCCATGGGACGAGGGGTGTCGAGTGCTCGGGCAAATACGGGAAAGGCGAAGTTTTGGATAACCTTATATGATCACATCAATGCTTCTCAAGGAGCCAAATACTGTATGAGAAACCGGAAAAGTTTGAACGTTTGAAAACTTTGCCGGCATAATGCATCCTTCCAATGCACGCCTACTAAGGTAGAAAGCCAACTCAATTGCTACTTTGTTGGCAAAATGTACCATGGCTCAATCTTGGGTCACACACATCTATCAATTGGTATATTTTGGTCATATTCAAAATTTTACTTGAAACTTGTTGGTCATGCCATTCTACTACTCGCCTAACACTTTTTCTACGCGGGAAGGAGGGGGGTATGATGCTACCCTGAATTTTTATGCCCATTTGTATCTTGGACAAATCCTAGGTTTGACCAAAATTTAAAACATGAAGATGAAAAATTAAGCCTGGATCCACTACAAGAAAATTTGCCAAACTTTTCTTGTAGTGATCCTTCTTAATTAGTAACTTCAAAATGAAGCTTTTGGAAGGTTTTTGAAATTTCCATGTCTGAAACCCAAAACACCTCTTCATGATTGACTTCATAAGACAAATCGAGTTTAGGGTTAGGGGTAGATACATGATTTTTCTAGTTTGAATATGTCTAGACCTGGCTTATCAACTTGAATGCTTAGTATATGACATAAGAAGATGTACTATGTGCATTGGTTTTTTATTTATTTGATTTGTTTTGAATTTTCATGCCAAATCAAATTTTGGTCAAATCATAGGTTTAACCAAGATTTAAACAAGTTTAAAACATTAAAATGAAAAATTAAGCATGGATCCTTCTCAATCACTCCAAAATGAAGCTTTTGGGAGGCTTTTGAAATGTCTATGTTTGAAACCCAAAACCACTTCTCTTCATGCTTGACTTCATCAGACAAATGAGTTTAGGGTTAGGGGTAGATACATGATTTTTCTGGTTTGAATAGGTCTAGACCTTGTTATCAAGTTGAATGGCTTACTATGTGACATAAGAAGACTATGTGCTTTGGTTTTTCATTTTTGATTTTTTCGATTGTTTTTATGCCCATTTGAATCTTGGCCAAATCCTAGGTTTGAACAAGAATTTAAACAAGTTTAAAACATGAAAATGAAAAGGTAAGCATGGATCCTTCTTAGTCAGTCCGAAATGAAGCTTTTGGGCGGTTTTCGAAATTTCCATGTTTGAAAACCCAAACCACTTCTCTTCATGCTTGACTTCATAAGACAAATTTAGGGTTAGGGGTATAGATACATGATTTTTCTTGTTTGATATGTCTAGATATTGTTTATCAACACTTGAATGCTTACAATATATGTGACGCAAGAAGACTATGTGTTATGGTTTTTCATTTTTGGGGGTTTTTTCGAATTTTTTATGCGCACTTGAGTCTTGGTCAAATCCAAGCTAGCTAGGTTTGACCAAGCTTTAAACAAGTTTAAAACATGAAAATGAAAAAGTAAGCATGTATCCTTCTTAGTCACTCCAAAATTAAGCTTTTCGGAGGTTTTTGAAATTTCCATTTTGTAAACCCAAAACCACGTATCTTCATGTTTGACTTCAAAAGACAGAGTTTAGGGTTAGGGGGTAGATACATGATTCTTCTTTTAATATGTTTAGATCTTGTTTTATCAAGTTGAATGTTGACTGTATGACATAAGAAGACTATGTTTTTGAATTTTTTATGAATCTTGGTCAAATCCAAGGGTTGACCAAGATTTAAACAAGTTTAAAACATGAAAATTAAAACGTTTCAAGTTCACCTTTGGTTCGATCTTTCAGTAACCAGGCGCATATATATATGGATGCAAATTGAGATAATTAATTCGTGAAACATTGGAAATGTCCATCGTGTGTCGTGTTTCCCCCTAACATGAAAATTGGATTGGTGGCAGACAAGTAAAAGCACATTTATGTGCGACAACCCAAAATGCACATATTTTGCTGAGTTTTCATGCATGCATTAAAAGTTCTGAATATATACATAAAATGCATGTGGGTCATGATTGAAAAGTTTGACATGTATATGGTTCTTGTGTAGTAGTAGTACTATAGTAGATTAGTAGGTACGCAAACTCCCATCCATCTTCTTTGTCAAGAGAAGACGCGCACCAGGATGCGTAGTGGAAGTCGTCTCTGGATCCTTCTGTTGTCCCTCTCACGGAAAAGAAAAAGAAAAAAACATCTCTCTCATTCTCGGCCTCGCTCGACTCGCTCGCTCGCAGCCTCGCACCTCCTGCGCACTGACAAACGCTGCACAACAGTCAACATCACCAGAAAAAAGATATACACCATAAATAATAAGAGGGGCCCCGTGACTGCTATCCCTTCTTCTCCTTCCGTGTGATCCCTCTTCCTCCGAGTTTCACTGGACGGGCAAACACACATGTGCTGCATAGTAAAAATAAAAAAGTAAAAAATCGACCTATGAATCTATGATTAAATAGGTAAAATCCTGGGTTTTATCAAGGTTTAAACAAGTTCAAAACATGAAAATGAATAGGTAAGCATGGATCCTTCTTAGTCACTCTAAAATGAAGCTTTCGCGAGGTTTTTGAAATTTCCATGTTTGAAACCCAAAACCACTTCTCTTCATGCTTGACTTCAGAAGACAGAGTTTAGGGTTAGGGGTAGATACATGCTTTTTCTGGTTTGAAAATGTCTAGACCTTGTTTATCAACTTGAATGCTTACTATATGACATAAGAAGGCTATGTTATTTGGTTTTTCATTTTTTCTGTTTTTTTCTGATTTTTTATGCCCATTTAAATCTTGGTCAAATCCTAGGTTTGACCAAGAGTTAAACAAGTTTAAAACATGAAAATGAAAAGGTAAGCCTGGATCCTTCTTAGTCACTGTAAAATGAAGCTTTTGGGAGGTTTGTGAAATTTCCATGTTTGAAACCCAAAAGCACTTCTCTTCATGCTTGACTTCATAAGACAGAGTTTAGGGTTAGGGGGTGTAGATACATGATTTGTCTGGTTTGAATATGTCCAAATCTTATTTATCAACTTCTGAATGCATGCTACTCTCTCAAAGAAAACCTTTTGAATGCTTACTATATGACATAAGAAGACTATATGCTTTTAAAATTCAAACATATGGTAAGCATTCTTATGTCATATAGTAAGCATTCAAGTTGATAAACAAGCAAGGTTTGGACATATTCAAACCAGACAAATCATGTATCTACCCCTAACCCCTAATTAAATTGTCTTATGAAGTCTAGCATGAAGAGAAGTGGTTTTGGGTTTCAAACATGGAAATTTCAAAAACCTCCCAAAAACTTCATTTTAGAGTGACTAAGAAGGATATACAAGCTTCCCTTTTCATTTTCATGTTTTAAACTTGTTTAAATCTTGGTCAAACCTCTAGGATTTGACCAAAAGATTCAAATGGGCATGGAAATTCATAAAAAAACAAAAGAATGAAAAACCAAAGGACATAACATTATTATGTCATATATATATAGTAAGCATTCAAGTTGATAAACAAGGTCTAGACATATTCAAACCAGAAAATCATGTATATATCTACCCCTAACCCTAAACTCTATCTTATGAAGTCAAGCATGCATGAAGAGAAGTGGTTTTGGTTTCAAACATGGAAATTTCGAAAAACCCTCCCAAGAGCTACATTTTGGAGTGAGTAAGAAGGATATATAGATGCTTAATTTTTCATATTCATGATTTAAACTTGTTTAAACCATGTTCAAACCTAGGATTTGACCAAGATTAAAATGGGCATAAAATTTTAAAAAAATCAAAAAATAAAAAACAAGGCACATAGTATTCTTATGTCATATATATAGTAAGCATTCAATTAAGTTGATAAACAAGGTCTAGACATATTCAAACCAGGAAAATCATGCATCTATCCCCTAACCCTAGCTAAACTCTGTCTTATGAAGTCAAGCATGCATGAAGAGAAGTGGTTTTTGGTTTCAAACGTTTAAGCCAAAAGCCCCTTTTCAAATATTTCAAACTTATTCAAATTTGGTTCAAATATGAAAGACATACAAGTTATAGCACACATAGTGCATACATTTTCACACATACTGCACTAGATGCTAACCCTATAGTTTGAGGCCATTTGAGTGACCTAGGTCGAAAAAATTCTTGGATTAGAATCGTGTTGTTCGAACCCCGTAGTTGGATATTTTTTAACCCTTGATCTGTAGAACTGGGCAAAACCCTAGTTTAACCTATTTAATTACAGATTCGTATATCGATTTTTCTACGAGTACTACCTTTTTATTATTACTATGCAGCACATGTGTGTTTGCCCGTCGAGTGAAACTCGGAGGAAGAGGGATCACTCGGAAGGAGAGAAGAAGGGAGAGAATTATGGTGTCTCCCCTTTTTCGGGTGATGATGTTGACTTTTGTGCAGGGTTTGTCAGTGAGCAGGAGGTGCGAGCGAGCGAGCGAGCGAGCGAGTCGAGCGAGGCCGAGAATGTTGGAGATATGCCCAAGAGGCAATAATAAATGGTTATTATATATCTTTGTGTTTATGATAATGTTTACATACCATGCTATAATTGTATTAACCGAAACATTGGTACATGTGTGATATGTAGACAAACAAGAAGTCCCTAGTATGCCTCTTAAACTAGCTTGTTGATTAATGGATGATTAGTTTCATAATCATGAACATTGGATGTTATTAATAACAAGGTTATGTCATTGTATGAATGATGTAATGGACACACCCAATTAAGCGTAGCATAAGATCTCGTCATTAAGTTATTTGCTATAAGCTTTCGATACATAGTTACCTAGTCCTTATGACCATGAGATCATGTAAATCACTTATACCGGAAAGGTACTTTGATTACACCAAACACCACTGCGTAAATGGGTGGCTATAAAGGTGGGATTAAGTATCCGGAAAGTATGAGTTGAGGCATATGGATCAACAGTGGGATTTGTCCATCCCGATGACGGATAGATATACTCTGGGCCCTCTCGGTGGAATGTCGTCTAATGTCTTGCAAGCATATGAATAAGTTCATAAGAGACCACATACCACGGTACGAGTAAAGAGTACTTGTCAGGAGACGAGGTTGAACAAGGTATAGAGTGATACCGAAGATCAAACCTCGGACAAGTAAAATATCGCGTGACAAAGGGAATTGGTATCGTATGTGAATGGTTCATTCGATCACTAAAGTCATCGTTGAATATGTGGGAGCCATTATGGATCTCCAGATCCCGCTATTGGTTATTGGTCGGAGTGAGTACTCAACCATGTCCGCATAGTTCGCGAACCGTAGGGTGACACACTTAAAGTTGGATGTTGAAATGGTAGTACTTGAATATGGAATGAAGTTGGAATATTTGTTCGGAGTCCCGGATGTGATCCCGGACATCACGAGGAGTTCCGGAATGGTCCGGAGAATAAGATTCATATATAGGATGTCATTTTATGTGAATAAAATGATGCGGAAGGTTCTATGGAAGGTTCTAGAAGGTTCTAGAAAAGTCCGGAAGAAACCACCAAGGAAGGTGGAGTCCACATGGGACTCCACCTCCATGGCCGGCCAACCCTAGTGGGGGAGGAGTCCCAAGTGGACTCCCCCTTAGGGGGCCGGCCACCCCCCCTATGGAAGGTGGAATTCCCACCTCTAGTGGGAGGGAAGGTTTCCCACCATATGGAAGGTTTTGGGTTCGGGTCTTATTCGAAGACTTGTAGTCCAACACTTGGGGCTTCCACCTATATATAGAGGGCCAAGGGGAGGGGGCCGGCCACCCCAAGACCACAAGCTGGCCGCCCCCCATAGAGTGGCCGGCCACCCCCTCCCAAACCCTAGCTTTGCTCCTCCACTTCATATTGCCCGCATAGCTTAGCGAAGCTCCGCCGGACTTCTACACCGCCACCGACACCACGCCGTCGTGCTGTCGGATTCAAGAGGAGCTACTACTTCCGCTGCCCGCTGGAACGGGGAGGTGGACGTCGTCTTCATCAACAACCGAACGTGTGACCGAGTACGGAGGTGCTGCCCGTTCGTGGCGCCGGAACCGATCGTGATCAAGATCTTCTACGCGCTTTTGCAAGCGGCAAGTGAACGTCTACCGCAGCAACAAGAGCCTCCTCTTGTAGGCTTTGGAATCTCTTCAAGGGTGAGTCTCGACAATCCCCTCGTTGCTACCGTCTTCTAGATTGCATCTTGGCTTGGATTGCGTGTTCGCCGTAGGAAAATTTTTGTTTTCTATGCTACGTTATCCTACAGTGGTATCAGAGCCGTGTCTATGCATAGATGGTTGCACGAGTAGAACACAATGGTTTGTGGGCGTTGATGCTCTTGTTATCTTTAGTTGAGTACTTTGCATCTTTGTGGCATAGTGGGATGAAGCGGCTCGGGCTAACTTTACATGACCGCGTTCATGAGATTTGCTCCACGCTTGACATGCAACTTGTATTGCATAAGTGGCTTTGCGGGTGTCTGTCTCTCCTACTATAGTGAAGATTCAATTTATTCTTCTATTGACAACACTAGTATCACCGTTGTGGTTCATGTTCGTAGGTAGATTGGATCTTGCTCGAAAACCCTAAACCACGTAAAATATGCAAACCAAATTAGAGAACGTCTAACTTGTTTTTGCAGGGTTTGGTGATGTGATATGGCCATAATGTGATGATGAATATGTATGAGATGATCATTATTGTATTGTGGCAACCGGCAGGAGCCTTATGGTTGTCTTTAAATTTCATGTTGAGTAGTATTTCAAAGTAGTTGTAATAGTTGCTACATGGAGGACGATCATGAAGACGGCGCCATTGACCTTGGTGCTTCGCCGACAATGATGGAGATCATGCCCGTTGATGATGGAGATCATGTCCGTGCTTTGGAGATGAAGATCAAAGGCGCAAAGACAAAAGGGCCATATCATATCACATATGAATTGCATGTGATGTTAATCCTTTTATGCATCTTATTTTGCTTAGATCGCGACGGTAGCATTATAAGATGATCCCTCACTAAAATCTCAAGATAATAAAGTGTTCATCCTTAGTAGCACCGTTATCAAGTCTTGTCGTTTCGAAGCATCTCGTGATGATCGGGTGTGATAGATTCAATAAGTACATACAACGGGTGCAAGACAGTTTTGCACATGCGGATACTAAGGTGGCCTTGACGAGCCTAGCATGTACAGACATGGTCTCGGAACACGTGATACCGAAAGGTAGAGCATGAATCATATGATTGATATGATGAACACTTTGAGTGTTCGCCATTGAAATCACACCTTTTCTCGTGATGATCGGGTTTAGGTGCGGTAGATTTGGTTCGTGTGATCACTAAGACAATGCGAGGGATATTGTTTTGAGTGGGAGTTCACCTAGTGTTTTAATTATATTGAATTAAAATTTTGAACTCAATTTATCATAAACATAGTCTGAGTAGTATTTTGAATTAATTTTGTAGTATTGGCATCCGTTTACTACTATGCGCTAGTCTTGTTATTGAGATAGAAATACTGTTAAAATCTGATAAGAAACTTTACGGATTAGTACCGTATTGTTAAAGAATCAAGAATTGATTAAGTCCTATTGCAAACTTTTAGTGAAACTCACTTTGTTGATTCAGAGAGCTATGGTTTCAATTAGTACCTAAAGTTATCTTGTCTCCGTGAAACTTGAAGTTCAAATCTGTTTGAAAAGTAAGGAGCTGAAAATTTAGTTTTCAGAAATAATCAAGGTATGAGATATATGTGATATCTAAGACCTTATTGCAAGATGATAGAATATAATTTGGTGAGACTACATAAACTCATAAGTTTTATGGGAATGTATGAAGGTTGAAGACGCCAGGCGTCACAATCCTCCAACTATTGGAGCACTAACGATATTCGCATATCCATGAAGTTATCATCCTTAGTATGCACCGTTGCTAAGACTCGTCGTATCGAAGCATCACGTGATGATCGGGTGTTATAGATTCTACGTGTGCTTACAATGGGTGCAAGCCAGATTTGCACATGCGAATACTAAGGTTAAACTTTATGAGCCTAGCATGTACAGACATGGTCTCAAAAAGTCGTCATGATATGATGGATAAAATTATGAGTGAAATTGTTCATCATATTACAAAGTTACTAATAGTGAAATCTGCAACACTTGTCATATGATGATCAACTTCAGAACCTCAAGGTTATTGGTATTTGACCAACAAACCTAGAAGTTATTGATGTTGAAGTGTTTTTCTGAATAATGAGGAAAGCTAAAAGAGAAACTACAAAAGATTATTGGCAGAAAGAAAGAAAGAAAAGACTAGAAAGTCTAGCTCAGGTGTATATAAATGATATACATGTTATGGATGTATTCCTCGTTTGGTCACACAATAAAATTCTTGGGTATTTGTACCATATTGGTTGGTATGAAGTGTCATACAAAACAACGCAATACAAGAATACAATGGCCTAAGTGACTAACAAGGAATATGATAGGTATGCACGTCTGGAACAAAAATAAAGTGTTATTATGTTCATCGTTGGCATTCTATCTAGCCCTTAGAATTTATAATAAAGAACTTAATAATTGTTATTTTGCTCTGGTCAAATGAAAACAATGAGTTGTTCAAATTATGACATTACTCCATGTACGATGGATAAGTTATTATAAATCTTAATGGTGAAACACATATACATAAAACTGACGCTAAAATGCCATAAGGCAAATGATTTGAATTCCACTTATTTGTGGAACCGCCATTTAGGTCATGTTAGAAAGGATCGCATGAAGGAACTCCATGCAAATGGATTTTTGGAGTCACTTGATTTTTGAATCATTTGACGCTTGCAAATCTTTTCTAAAGAGAATGACTAAAATACCGTTCATAGGCCAAGAGTTGAAACGGGCAACTAACTTAGTGGAAATATACATGATGATGTATGTAGTTCACTGGGCATAGTTGTGTGCGGGAGATTCTTCTACTTCATGAAAACTTCCAACAATGAATTGAGTATATATGTGGATATATTCAATAAGGAAGAAGTTTGAAACATTTGAATAGATTCAAATAAATTTCAGCATGAAGTGGAAATCATCGTAATAGAAAAGTCAAATATCTATGATTGGATCATAGTGGAAATATTTGAATTACGAGTTTTAGCAAACATCTAAGAGAGTTATGAAGTTGTTCTACAACTCACGTTTCTTGGAGTATCATAGTGATGATGAAGTATCCGAGAGATGTATCCAAACCTTGTTGGATCAATGATGAGATAAAATATTGATGCCATTATATTTTTGTGGATTATGCTTTAGAGACTACCGCTTTTACACTGAATAGAGCATCATCATGATCCGTTGAAATGACACCATACGAGTTATGGTATGGGTATAAACCCTAATAGTCTTTTCTTTAAATTTTGGTCTAAGAGTTTACAACCAAAATCGGATGAATGTCTTTGTTGGTTATCCCAGAGATTTAATTGGGAATTCTTCCCACAAGACAAAGACAAAAGTGTTTGTCAATGTTTCTTATTTCCGAGAAATTGTTTCTAGTGAAGTATTTGGGTGGGAGGACAATATAATTTGATAAGGTTTATGAACCTGAGCATAATGATCAGAGTAGCGCAGCATCGGAATTGGTTTCGGAAGCGGCCATAACGATCATGGCTCCCATGACTACAAAGTGTTTTAGCCATGGAGATCGAAATACATATTGAATCTTGTAGGTATGGTTTACTTTGTGATCAAATAAATGATTTGTGAACAAAGGATTGATTTTGAACAATAATAAACCAACTACAAACAAAGAAGTTATGATGGGCCCTGACTCCGTTAAAATGGCTATATGCCATGAAATCCAAGATAGATGAATACTTTTTGAAAGTAAATGGATCTATAAAATTGATGGACTTGGATGGAATATCCTTAAAGAAGCTCGACTTGTCGAAAAATTGTTTACGACAAAGTTCAAAGAGTTGACTACGATAAGATTAGATCTTCCGTAGCAATGCTTATAGTCTATGTGGATTATTCTAGTAATCACTACATATTTCTTTTATGAGATATGCTAGTAGGATGGCAAAATACACTACTTAACAGAAGTGTGTATTAAAGGTGTATACAAGATACAACCAAGAGTTTTGCTGTCCGTAGAATACTAGATAGGTATACAAACTTCAATTGGATGAAGTGAGTATCGCGGAGTTGGAATCTTCACCAGATGAAATAGTCAAAGAGTTTTTGATTTCATCAAGAGACGATGAAGAGGCTTGTATTTGCAAGAAATTAAGTGGGAGCGCTAAGACATATTTATAATACTTTATGTAGGTGACATATAGTTGGTTATAAATGATGTAATTATATACTTGATTAAAAGGTTTCATTGAGAAATTAATTTCAATGAAAGGATATGGACTGAAACATATTTAGTGTCAAGATCTATGAAGATAGATTGAAACACATAATAAGTTTAAGTCAAAGTACATAGAATGGATATTGAAGTAGTTCAATATAGAAATATTAAGAAAATGTTCTTGTCATGTGAAGGTTTAACAAGACTTGAGTGTATCTGACACTCAATGAGTAAAAACACATGAGTGATTATAGATCACGAATAACATGTACACAATCAGATATCATGTGCTATAAAGTGTTATGAGCATATACCAGAATGATTCATATGATGATCATTGAACGACAGTAAGAATATCCTTGAGTACTTTAGAAGAACTAAGGATATATATATATTTTTGTATGAAGAAATGACAAACAAATCGCTGTAAGGTGTTACACCGATATTGGTTTTGTCACATATAAAATATAATTTCAAATCTCAAATTAGACTAAGTGTTGTTTAAAAGGTAGCACAATGAGCTAGAAGTTGTCTATGCTAGATTTAGAAGAGTTCTAAATATTGTGATGGATTCTACAAAAGAAGGCAGAATATGTCATTGTTTTGACAATGACAAAGGATGTTAAAGTCAAGAGGTTCTTTGAGAACTTGGTGCAGTTCCGACAGAGTCAGAACTTTGAAGCTATATTGTATGTGACAATATTAGTGACATATTTCAGACCGCGGAATTAAGGTTCCACCAGAAGACCAAACATATTTAAGGCCGACTCATTTGGAAATGAGTGATGCGTTAAGACGCAAATGAATTACAAAATACATACGGTTCTGAGCATGTCAGATCCGTTGACTAAAACCTCTCCCGTGAGCAAAACATGATAAAGCACCAGAAGGCCAAGGTGTTATATCTTTACATATGTAAACTAGATTATTGACTCTAGTGCAAGTGGGAGACTGTTGGAGATATGCCCAAGAGGCAATAATAAATGGTTATTATATATCTTTGTGTTTATGATAATGTTTACATACCATGCTATAATTGTATTAACCGAAACATTGGTACATGTGTGATATGTAGACAAACAAGAAGTCCCTAGTATGCCTCTTAAACTAGCTTGTTGATTAATGGATGATTAGTTTCATAATCATGAACATTGGATGTTATTAATAACAAGGTTATGTCATTGTATGAATGATGTAATGGACACACCCAATTAAGCGTAGCATAAGATCTCGTCATTAAGTTATTTGCTATAAGCTTTCGATACATAGTTACCTAGTCCTTATGACCATGAGATCATGTAAATCACTTATACCGGAAAGGTACTTTGATTACACCAAACACCACTGCGTAAATGGGTGGCTATAAAGGTGGGATTAAGTATCCGGAAAGTATGAGTTGAGGCATATGGATCAACAGTGGGATTTGTCCATCCCGATGACGGATAGATATACTCTGGGCCCTCTCGGTGGAATGTCGTCTAATGTCTTGCAAGCATATGAATAAGTTCATAAGAGACCACATACCACGGTACGAGTAAAGAGTACTTGTCAGGAGACGAGGTTGAACAAGGTATAGAGTGATACCGAAGATCAAACCTCGGACAAGTAAAATATCGCGTGACAAAGGGAATTGGTATCGTATGTGAATGGTTCATTCGATCACTAAAGTCATCGTTGAATATGTGGGAGCCATTATGGATCTCCAGATCCCGCTATTGGTTATTGGTCGGAGTGAGTACTCAACCATGTCCGCATAGTTCGCGAACCGTAGGGTGACACACTTAAAGTTGGATGTTGAAATGGTAGTACTTGAATATGGAATGAAGTTGGAATATTTGTTCGGAGTCCCGGATGTGATCCCGGACATCACGAGGAGTTCCGGAATGGTCCGGAGAATAAGATTCATATATAGGATGTCATTTTATGTGAATAAAATGATGCGGAAGGTTCTATGGAAGGTTCTAGAAGGTTCTAGAAAAGTCCGGAAGAAACCACCAAGGAAGGTGGAGTCCACATGGGACTCCACCTCCATGGCCGGCCAACCCTAGTGGGGGAGGAGTCCCAAGTGGACTCCCCCTTAGGGGGCCGGCCACCCCCCCTATGGAAGGTGGAATTCCCACCTCTAGTGGGAGGGAAGGTTTCCCACCATATGGAAGGTTTTGGGTTCGGGTCTTATTCGAAGACTTGTAGTCCAACACTTGGGGCTTCCACCTATATATAGAGGGCCAAGGGGAGGGGGCCGGCCACCCCAAGACCACAAGCTGGCCGCCCCCCATAGAGTGGCCGGCCACCCCCTCCCAAACCCTAGCTTTGCTCCTCCACTTCATATTGCCCGCATAGCTTAGCGAAGCTCCGCCGGACTTCTACACCGCCACCGACACCACGCCGTCGTGCTGTCGGATTCAAGAGGAGCTACTACTTCCGCTGCCCGCTGGAACGGGGAGGTGGACGTCGTCTTCATCAACAACCGAACGTGTGACCGAGTACGGAGGTGCTGCCCGTTCGTGGCGCCGGAACCGATCGTGATCAAGATCTTCTACGCGCTTTTGCAAGCGGCAAGTGAACGTCTACCGCAGCAACAAGAGCCTCCTCTTGTAGGCTTTGGAATCTCTTCAAGGGTGAGTCTCGACAATCCCCTCGTTGCTACCGTCTTCTAGATTGCATCTTGGCTTGGATTGCGTGTTCGCCGTAGGAAAATTTTTGTTTTCTATGCTACGTTATCCTACATGAGAGAGATTTGTTTTTTTTTGTGAGAGGGACGACCGAAGGAACCAGAAGGACCCACAGACTTCCAATACGCATCCTGATGCGTCTTCTCTTGACAAAGAAAATGGCTGGGAGTTTGCGTACCTATTGCACGTGACTTGTGCTCACTGAAGTGTGGGACCTCAAGCGTGGGCACCACACGTAAGTGACAGACCTGTTGGTGTAAAAACTCGGTTGATTATAATAGTGCATTAGAACAAAGTTTTCTATGGATTCAAGGGTAGGAAATCCAAGTTAACTCATTTACGTGTTAAACTTGTCTATATCTTGGTCAAACCTAGGATTTGACCAAGATTCAAATGGGCAGAAAAATAAAAACAGAAAAATGAAAAACCAAATCACATAGTCTTCTTATGTCATATAGTAAGCATTAAAGTTGATAAACAAGGTCTAGACATATTAAACCAGACAAATCATGTATCTATACCCCTAACCCCTAAACTCTGTCTTATGAAGTCAAGCATGTGAAGAGAAGTGGTTTTGGGTTTCAAACATGGAAATTTCAAAAACCTCCCAAAAGCTTCATTTTAGAGTGACTAAGAAGGATCCATGCTTCCCTTTTCATTTTCATGTTTTAAACTTGTTTAAATTATCTTGGTCAAACCTAGGATTTGACAAGATTCAAATGGGCATCAAAATTGAAAAAAAAATTGAAAAAAGAAAAACCAAAGCAAATAGTTTTCTTATGTCATATAGTAAGCATTAAAGTTGTTGATAAATAAGGTCCATACATATTCAAACCACACAAATCATGTATCTATACCCCGTAATTAACCCCTGAATTAATTAACTCTGTCTTATGAAGTCAAGCATGTGAAGAGAAGTGGTTTTGGGTTTCAAACATTGAAATTTTAAAAACCTCCCAAAAGCTTCATTTTAGAGTGACTAAGAAGGATACAGACTTCCCTTTTCATTTTTATGTTTTAAACTTGTTTAAATCTTGGTCAAACCAAGGATTTGACCAAGATTCAAATGGCCCTAAAAATTCAGAAAAAAAATCAAAAGAATGAAATACCAAAGCACATAGCATTCTTATGTCATATGTGTATTAAGCATTCAAGTTGATAAACAAAGGTCTAGAGACATATATATTCAAACCAGAAAAATCATGTATATATCTACCCCTAAAACTCTAATTAAACTATGTTTTATGAAGTAAATCATGAAGAGAAGTGGTTTTGGGTTTCAAACATGGAAATTTCAAGAACCTCCCAAAAGCTTCATTTTAGAGTGACTAAGAAGGATCCAGAAGGACCCACAGACTTCCAATACGCATCCTGCGTCTTCTCTTGACAAAGAAGATGGCTGGGAGTTTGCGTACCTATTGCACGTGACTTGTGCTCACTGAAGTGTGGGACCTCACGCGTGGGCACCACACGTAAGTGACAGACATGTTGGTGTAAATACTCGATTGATTATTATACTGCATTAGAACAAAGTTTCCTATGGATTCAAGGGTAGGAAATCCAAGTTAACTCATTTACGTGACATTATTATTTCCATGAAGCAAAGTTAACACATCTATCGATTGGTACATTTTTGAGTGACTAAGAAGGATCCATGCTTACTTATTCGTTTTCACGTGTTAAACTTGTCTAAATCTTGGTCAAACCTAGGATTTGACCAAGATTCAAATGGGCAGAAAAATAAAATAAAAAACAGAAAAATGAAAAACCAAATCACATAGTCATCTTATGTCATATAGTAAGCATTAAAGTTGATAATAAACAAGGTCTAGAAATATCAAACCATACAAATCATGTATCTACCCCTTAACCCCTAAACTATGTCTTATAAATTAAGTCAAGCATGAAGAGATGTGGTTTTGGGTTTCAAACATGGAAATATCAAAAACCTCCCAAAAACTTCATTTTAGTGTGACTAAGAAGGATACACGCTTCCCTTTTCATATTCATGTTCTAAGCTTGTTTAAATTATCTTGGTCAAACCTAGGATTTGACAAGATTCAAATGGGCATCAATATTGAAAAAAATCAAAAAAAAAAAAAAACAAAGGAAATAGTTTTCTTATGTCTTATAGTAAGCATTAAAGTTGATAAACAAGGTCTAGACATATTCAAACTAGACAAATCATGTATCTATATATACCCCCTAACCCCTAAACTCTGTCTTATGAAGTCAAGCATGTGAAGAGGAAGTTGTTTTGGGTTGCAAACATGGAAATTTCAAAAACCTCCGAAAAACTTCATTTTAGAGTTTCTAAGAAGGATCCATGCTTAACTTTGCATATTCATATTTTAAACTTGTTTAAATCATTATCAAGCCTAGCATTTGACCAATATACAAATGGGTGGGCACAAAATTCAAAAAAATCAGAAAAATGAAAACAAATTAAAGCACATAGTCTTCATATGTCATATCGTATGAATTCAAGTTGATAAACGAGGTCTAGGTATATCCAAACCAGACAAATCATGTATCTATACCCCCTGTCGATCTTATGAAGTCTAGCATGAAGAGAGAAGTCGTTTTTGGTTTCAAAAATGGAAATTTCAAGAACATCCCAAAAGCTTCATTTTAGAGTGACTAAGAAGGATACATGCTTCCCTTTTCATTTTTATGTTTAAACTTGTTTAAATCTTGGTCAAACCTAGGATTTGACCAAGATTCAAATATATGGGCATAAAATTCAAAAAAAACAGAAAAATTTAAAACCAAGGCACATAGTCTTCTTATGTCATATAGTAAACAATCAATTAATTAAGTTGATAAACCAGTTCTAGACATATTCAAACCAGGAAAATCATGTATCTACCCCCTAACGCCCTAGCTAAACTCTGTCTTATGAAGTCAAGCATGCATGAAGAGAAGTGGTTTTTGGTTTCAAACGTTTAAGCCAAAAGGTAAGCATGGATCCTCCTTAATTAGTCACTGTAAAATGAAGCTTTTGGGAGGTTTGTGAAATTTCCATGTTTGAAACCTAAAAGCACTTCTCTTCATGCTTGACTTCATAAGACAGAGTTTAGGGTTAGGGGGTGTAGATCGATACATGATTTGTCTGGTTTGAATATGTCCAAATCTTATTTATCAACTTTTGAATGCATGCTACTCTCTCAAAGAAAAACTTTTGAATGCTTACTATATATATGACATAAGAAGACTATATGCTTTTAAAATTCAAACATATATGGTAAGCATTCTTATGTCATATAGTAAGCATTCAAGTTGATACACAAGCAAGGTGTTTGGACTTATTCAAACCAGACAAATCATGTGTATCTACCCCCTAACCCCTAATTAAATTGTCTTATGAAGCAGTCTAGCATGAAGAGAAGTGGTTTTGGGTTTCAAACATGGAAATTTCAAAAACCTCCCAAAAACTTCATTTTAGAGTGACTAAGAAGGATATACAAGCTTCCCTTTTCATTTTCATGTTTTAAACTTGTGTAAATCTTGGTCAAACCTCTAGGATTTGACCAAAAGATTCAAATGGGCATAGAAATTCATAAAAAATCAAAAGAATGAAAAACCAAAGGACATAACATTCTTATGTCATATATATATAGTAATTAAGCATTCAAGTTGATAAACAAGGTCTAGACATATTCAAACCAGAAAATAATGTATATATCTACCCCTAACCCTAAACTCCGTCTTATGAAGTCAAGCATGCATGAAGAGAAGTGGTTTTTGGTTTCAAACATGGAAATTTCGAAAACCCTCCCAAGACCGAGCTACATTTTGGAGTGACTAAGAAGGATATATAGATGCTTAATTTTTCATATTCATGATTTAAACTTGTTTAAACCATGTTCAAACCTAGGATTTGACCAAGATTCAAATGGGCATAAAATTTTAAAAAAATAAAAAAATAAAAAAACAAGGCACATATAGTATTCTTATGTCATATAGTAAGCATTCAATTAAGTTGATAAACAAGGTCTAGACATAATCAAACCAGGAAAATCATGCATCTACCCCCTAACCCTAGCTAAACTCTGTCTTATGAAGTCAAGCATGCACGAAGAGAAGTGGTTTTGGTTTCCAACGTTTAAGCCAAAAGCCCATTTTCAAATATTTCAAACTTATTCAAATTTGGTTCAAATTTGAAAGACATACAAGTTATAGCACACATAGTGCATACATTTTCACACATACTGCACTAGATGCTAACCCTATAGTTTGAGGCCATTTGGGTGACCTAGGTCGAAAAAATTCTTGGATTAGAATCGTGTTGTTCGAACCCCGTAGTTGGATTTTTTGAACCCTTGATCTGTAGAACTGGGCAAAACCCTAGTTTAACCTATTTAATTACAGATTCGTATATCGATTTTTCTACGAGTACTACCTTTATTATTACTATGCAGCACATGTGTGTTTGCCCGTCGAGTGAAACTCGGAGGAAGAGGGATCACTCGGAAGGAGAGAAGAAGGGAGAGAATTATGGTGTCTCCCCTTTTTCGGGTGATGATGTTGACTTTTGTGCAGGGTTTGTCAGTGAGCAGGAGGTGCGAGCGAGCGAGCGAGCGAGCGAGTCGAGCGAGGCCGAGAATGAGAGATTTTTTTTTGTTGTGAGAGGGACAACCGAAGGATCCAGAAGGACCCACAGACTTCCAAAACGCATCCTGATGCGTCTTCTCTTGACAAAGAAGATGGCTGGGAGTTTGCGTACCTATTGCACGTGACTTGTGCTCACTGAAGTGTGGGACCTCAAGCGTGGGCACCACACGTAAGTGACGGACCTGTTGGTGTAAAAACTCGGTTGATTATAATAGTGCATTAGAACAAAGTTTCCTATGGATTCAAGGGTAGGAAATCCAAGTTAACTCATTTACATGACATTATTATTTCCATGAAGCAAAGTTAACACATCTATCGATTGGTACATTTTTGAGTGACTAAGAAGGATCCAGGCTTACTTATTCGTTTTCACGTGTTAAACTTGTCTAAATCTTGGTCAAACCTAGGATTTGACCAAGATTCAAATGGGCAGAAAAATAAAATAAAAAACAGAAAAATGAAAAACCAAATCACATAGTCATCTTATGTCATATAGTAAGCATTAAAGTTGATAAACAAGGACTAGAAATATCAAACCATACAAATCATGTATCTACCCCTAACCCCTAAACTATGTCTTATAAATTAAGTCAAGCATGAAGAGATGTGGTTTTGGGTTTCAAACATGGAAATTTCAAAAACCTCCCAAAAACTACATTTTAGAGTGACTAAGAAGGATGCATGCTTCCCTTTTCATATTCATGTTTTAAGCTTGTTTAAATTATCTCAGTCAAACCTAGGATTTGACAAAGATTCAAATGGGCATCGAAAAAATCAGGAAAAAGAAAAACCAAAGCAAATAGTTTTCTTATGTCATATAGTAAGCCAATTAATTAAGTTGATAAACAAGGTCTAGACATATTCAAACTAGACAAATCATGTATCTATACCCCCTAACCCCTGAACTCTGTCTTATGAAGTCAAGCATATGAAGAGAAGTGGTTTTGGGTCGTTTCAAACATGGAAATTTGAAAAACCTCCCAAAAACTTCATTTTAGAGTGACAAAGAAGGATACATGCTTCCCTTTTCATATTCAGGTTTTAAGCTTGTTTAAATTATCTCAGTCAAACCTAGGATTTGACAAGATTCAAATGGGCATCAAAATTGAAAAAAATCAGGAAAAAGAAAAACCAAAGCAAATAGTTTTCTTATGTCATATAGTAAGCCAATTAAGTTGATAAACAAGGTCTAGACATATTCAAACTAGACAAATCATGCATGCATCTATACCCCCTAACCCCTAAACTCCGTCTTATGAAGTCAAGCATATGAAGAGAAGTGGTTTTGCTCCCAAAAGCTTCATTTTAGAGTGACTAATAAGAAGGATCCATGCTTACCTTTGCATTTTCATATTTTAATCTTGTTAAATCATTATCAAGCCTAGGATTTGACCAAGATACAGATGGGTGGGCACAAAATTCAAAAAAATCAGAATAATGAAAAACAAAAGCATGTAGTCTTTTTATGTCATATCGTATGCATGCATTCAAGTTAAACGAGGTCTAGGTATATCCAAACCAGACAAATCATGTATCTACCCCATGTTGATCTTATGAAGTCTAGCATGAAGAGAAGTCGTTTTGGGTTTCAAACATGGAAATTTCAAGAACATCCCAAAAGCTTCATTTTAGAGTGACTAAGAAGGATACATGCTTCCCTTTTCATTTTCATGTTTTAAACTTGTTTAAATCTTGGTCAAACCTAGGATTTGACCAAGATTCAAATATATGAGCATAAAATTCAAAAAAAAACCAAAAATGAAAACCAAGGCACGTAGTCGTCTTATGTCATATAGTAAGCAATCAATTAAGTTGATAAACAAGGTCTAGACATATTCAAACCAGGAAATCATGTATCTACACCCCCTAACGTACCCTAGCTAAACTCTGTCTTATATTATGAAGTCAAGCATGCATGAAGAGAAGTGGTTTTTGGTTTCAAACGTTTAAGCCAAAAGGTAAGCATGGATCCTCCTTATATAGTCACTGTAAAATGAAGCTTTTGGGAGGTTTGTGAAATTTCCATGTTTGAAACCCAAAACCACTTAAGACAGAGTTTATGGTTAGGTGTGTAGATACATGATTTTTCTTGTTTGAATATGTCTAGACCTTGTTTATCAACTTGAATTTTTTACTATATGATATAAGAAGGCTATATATATGTGCTTTGGTTTTTCAATTTTTGATTTCTTTCGATTTTTTATGCCTATTTAAATCTTGGTCAAATCCTAGGTTTAAACAAGTTTAAAACATGAAAATGAAACGGTAAGCATGAATCCTTCCTTACTCACTCTAAAATGAAGGTACTTGAAAATTTTATGTTTGAAACCCAAAACCCCAGTTCTCTTCATATGTTTGACTTCATAAGACAGAGTTTAGCTAGGGTTAGGGGTAGATATATATGATATATACATGATATTTCTGCTTTGAATATGTCTAGAGATCGACCTTGTTTATCAACTTGAATGCTTACTATATGACATAAGATCAAGGCTATATATATATGTGCTTTGGTTTTTCATTTTTTTTGAATTTTTCTGAATTTTTACTCCCATTTGAATCTTGGTCAAATCCTAGGTTTGACCAAGGTTAAAACAAGTTTAAAACATGGCAATGAAAAGGTAAGCATATGGATCATTCTTAGTCTCTCTAAAATGAAGCTTTTGGGAGGTTTTTGAAGTTTCCATGTTTGAAACCCAAAATCACTTCTCTTCATATGCTTGGCTTCATAAGACAAAGATTAGGGTTTAGGGGTAGATATATACATGTTTTGGGAGGTTTTTGAAATTTCCATGTTTGAAACCCAAATCCACTTCTCTTCATCCTTGACGTCTTCATAAGACAAAAGTATAGGGTTATATATATATGCATATGGGTAGATACATGATTTGTCTGGTTTGAATATGTACAAATCTTATTTATCAACTTTTGAATGCATGCTACTCTCTCAAAGAAAAACTTTTGAATGCTTACTATATGACATAAGAAGACTATATGCTTTTAAAATTCAAACATATGGTAAGCATTCTTATGTCATATAGTAAGCATTCAAGTTGATAAACAAGCAAGGTTTGGACATATCCAAACCAGACAAATCATGTATCTGCCCCCTGTCGATCTTATGAAGTCTAGCATGAAGAGAGAAGTCGTTTTTGGTTTCAAAAATGGAAATTTCAAGAACATCCAAAAAGCTTCATTTTAGAGTGACTAAGAAGGATACATGCTTCCCTTTTTATTTTTATGTTTAAACTTGTTTAAATCTTGGTCAAACCTAGGATTTGTCCAAGATTCAAATATATGGGCGTAAAATTCAAAAAAAACAGAAAAATTTAAAACCAAGGCACATAGTCTTCTTATGTCATATAGTAAACAATCAATTAATTAAGTTGATAAACCAGGTCTAGACATATTCAAACCAGGAAAATCATGTATCTACCCCCTAACGCCCTAGCTAAACTCTGTCTTATGAAGTCAAGCATGCATGAAGAGAAGTGGTTTTGGTTTCAAACATGGAAATTTCGAAAAAACCTCCCAAGAGCTACATTTTGGAGTGACTAAGAAGGATATATAGATGCTTAATTTTTCATATTCATGATTTAAACTTGTTTAAACCATGTTCAAACCTAGGATTTGACCAAGATTCAAATGGGCATACAATTTTAAAAAAATCAAAAAAATAAAAAACAATGCACATAGTATTATTATGTCATATAGTAAGCATTCAATTAAGTTGATAAAGTAGGTCTAGACATATTCAAACCAGGAAAATCATGCATCTATCCCCTAACCCTAGCTAAACTCTGTCTTATGAAGTCAAGCATGCATGAAGAGAAGTGGTTTTTGGTTTCAAACGTTTAAGCCAAAAGCCCCTTTTCAAATATTTCAAACTTATTCAAATTTGGTTCAAATATGAAAGACATACAAGTTATAGCACACATAGTGCATACATTTTCACACATACTGCACTAGATGCTAACCCTATAGTTTGAGGCCATTTGGGTGACCTAGGTCGAAAAAATTCTTGGATTAGAATCGTGTTGTTCGAACCCCGTAGTTGGATTTTTTGAACCTTGATCTGTAGTACTGGGTAAAACCCTAGTTTAACCTATTTAATTATATATTCGTAGGTCGATTTTTCTACCTTTTTATTATTACTAGGCAGCACATGTGTGTTTGCCCGTCGAGTGAAACTCGGAGGAAGAGGGATCACTCGGAAGGAGAGAAGAAGGGAGAGAATTATGGTGTCTCCCCTTTTTCGGGTGATGATGTTGACTTTTGTGCAGGGTTTGTCAGTGAGCAGGAGGTGCGAGCGAGCGAGCGAGCGAGCGAGCGAGCCGAGCGAGGAGAATGAGATTTTTTTTTGTGAGAGGGACGACCGAAGGATCCAGAAGGACCCACAGACTTCCAATACGCATCCTGATGCGTCTTCTCTTGACAAAGAAAATGGCTGGGAGTTTGCGTACCTATTGCACGTGACTTGTGCTCACTGAAGTGTGGGACCTCACGCATGGGCACCACACGTAAGTGACAGACCTGTTGGTGTAAAAACTCGGTTGATTATTATAGTGCATTAGAACAAAGTTTCCTATGGATTCAAGGGTAGGAAATCCAAGTTAACTCATTTACGTGTTAAACTTGTCTATATCTTGGTCAAACCTAGGATTTGACCAAGATTCAAATGGGCAGAAAAATAAAAACAGAAAAATGAAAAACCAAATCACATAGTCTTCTTATGTCATATAGTAAGCATTAAAGTTGATAAACAAGGTCTAGACATATTAAACCAGACAAATCATGTATCTATACCCCTAACCCCTAAACTCTGTCTTATGAAGTCAAGCATGTGAAGAGAAGTGGTTTTGGATTTCAAACATGGAAATTTCAAAAACCTCCCAAAAGCTTCATTTTAGAGTGACTAAGAAGGATCCATGCTTCCCTTTTCATATTCATGTTTTAAACTTGTTTAAATTATCTTGGTCAAACCTAGGATTTGACAAGATTCAAATGGGCATCAAAATTGAAAAAAAAATTGAAAAAAGAAAAACCAAGCAAATAGTTTTCTTATGTCATATAGTAAGCATTAAAGTTGTTGATAAATAAGGTCCATACATATTCAAACCACACAAATCATGTATCTATACCCCCTAATTAACCCCTAAATTAATTAACTCTGTCTTATGAAGTCAAGCATGTGAAGAGAAGTGGTTTTGGGTTTTAAACATGGAAATTTCAAAAAACTCCCAAAAACTACATTTTAGAGTGACTAAGAAGGATACATGCTCCTCTTTTCATATTCATGTTTTAAGCTTGTTTAAATTATCTTGGTCAAACCTAGGATTTGACAAGATTCAAATGGGCATCAAAATTGAAAAAAAGTCAGAAAAAAGAAAAACCAAAGCAAATAGTTTTCTTATGTCATATAGTAAGCCAATTAAGTTGATAAACAAGGTCTAGACATATTCAAACTAGACAAATCATGTATCTATACCCCCTAACCCCTAAACTCCGTCTTATGAAGTCAAGCATATGAAGAGAAGTGGTTTTGCTCCCAAAAGCTTCATTTTAGAGTGACTAAGAAGGATCCATGCTTACCTTTGCATTTTCATATTTTAATCTTGTTTAAATCATTATCAGACCTAGGATTTGACCAAGATACAAATGGGTGGGCACAAAATTCAAAAAAAACAGAATAATGAAAAACAAAAGCACGTAGTCTTCTTATGTCATATCGTATGCATTCAAGTTAAACAAGGTCTAGGTATATCCAAACCAGAAAAATCATGTATCTACCCCCTGTTGATCTTATGAAGTCTAGCATATGAAGAGAAGTCGTTTTGGGTTTCAAACATGGAAATTTCAAGAACATCCCAAAAGCTTCATTTTAGAGTGACTAAGAAGGATACATGCTTCACTTTTCATTTTCATGTTTTAAACTTGTTTCAATCTTAGTCAAACCTAAGATTTGACCAAGATTCAAATATATGAGCATAAAATTCAAAAAAAACAAAAAATGAAAACCAAGGCACGTAGTCTTCTTATGTCATATAGTAAGCAATCAATTAAGTTGATAAACAAGGTCTATACATATTCAAACCAGGAAAATCATGTATCTACCCCCTAACCCTAGCTAAACTCTGTGTTATGAAGTCAAGCATGCATGAAGAGAAGTGGTTTTTGGTTTCAAACGTTTAAGCCAAAAGGTAAGCATGGATCCTCCTCAGTCACTGTAAAATGAAGCTTTTGGGAGGTTTGTGAAATTTCCATGTTTGAAACTCAAAACCACTTAAGACAGAGTTTATGGTTAGGTGTGTAGATACATGATTTTTCTTGTTTGAATATGTCTAGACCTTGTTTATCAACTTGAATTTTTTACTATATGATATAAGAAGGCTATATATATGTGCTTTGGTTTTTCAATTTTTGATTTCTTTCGATTTTTTTATGCCTATTTAAATCTTGGTCAAATCCTAGGTTTAAACAAGTTTAAAACATGAAAATGAAACGGTAAGCATGAATCCTTCCTTACTCACTCTAAAATGAAGGTACTTGAAAATTTTATGTTTGAAACCCAAAACCCCAGTTCTCTTCATATGTTTGACTTCATAAGACAGAGTTTAGCTAGGGTTAGGGGTAGATATATATGATATATACATGATATTTCTGCTTTGAATATGTCTAGAGATCGACCTTGTTTATCAACTTGAATGCTTACTATATGACATAAGATCAAGGCTATATATATATGTGCTTTGGTTTTTCATTTTTTTTGAATTTTTCTGAATTTTTACTCCCATTTGAATCTTGGTCAAATCCTAGGTTTGACCAAGGTTAAAACAAGTTTAAAACATGGCAATGAAAAGGTAAGCATATGGATCATTCTTAGTCTCTCTAAAATGAAGCTTTTGGGAGGTTTTTGAAGTTTCCATGTTTGAAACCCAAAATCACTTCTCTTCATATGCTTGGCTTCATAAGACAAAGATTAGGGTTTAGGGGTAGATATATACATGTTTTGGGA
Source organism: Lolium multiflorum (assembly GCA_030979885.1). NCBI lineage: Eukaryota > Viridiplantae > Streptophyta > Magnoliopsida > Poales > Poaceae > Lolium > Lolium multiflorum. The sequence goes on along the minus strand of JAUUTY010000964.1, from coordinate 61,526 downwards.
GGTTTTTGAAATTTCCATGTTTGAAACCCAAATCCACTTCTCTTCATCCTTGACGTCTTCATAAGACAAAAGTATAGGGTTATATATATATGCATATGGGTAGATACATGATTTGTCTGGTTTGAATATGTACAAATCTTATTTATCAACTTTTGAATGCATGCTACTCTCTCAAAGAAAAACTTTTGAATGCTTACTATATGACATAAGAAGACTATATGCTTTTAAAATTCAAACATATGGTAAGCATTCTTATGTCATATAGTAAGCATTCAAGTTGATAAACAAGCAAGGTTTGGACATATCCAAACCAGACAAATCATGTATCTGCCCCCTGTCGATCTTATGAAGTCTAGCATGAAGAGAGAAGTCGTTTTTGGTTTCAAAAATGGAAATTTCAAGAACATCCAAAAAGCTTCATTTTAGAGTGACTAAGAAGGATACATGCTTCCCTTTTTATTTTTATGTTTAAACTTGTTTAAATCTTGGTCAAACCTAGGATTTGTCCAAGATTCAAATATATGGGCGTAAAATTCAAAAAAAACAGAAAAATTTAAAACCAAGGCACATAGTCTTCTTATGTCATATAGTAAACAATCAATTAATTAAGTTGATAAACCAGGTCTAGACATATTCAAACCAGGAAAATCATGTATCTACCCCCTAACGCCCTAGCTAAACTCTGTCTTATGAAGTCAAGCATGCATGAAGAGAAGTGGTTTTGGTTTCAAACATGGAAATTTCGAAAAAACCTCCCAAGAGCTACATTTTGGAGTGACTAAGAAGGATATATAGATGCTTAATTTTTCATATTCATGATTTAAACTTGTTTAAACCATGTTCAAACCTAGGATTTGACCAAGATTCAAATGGGCATACAATTTTAAAAAAATCAAAAAAATAAAAAACAATGCACATAGTATTATTATGTCATATAGTAAGCATTCAATTAAGTTGATAAAGTAGGTCTAGACATATTCAAACCAGGAAAATCATGCATCTATCCCCTAACCCTAGCTAAACTCTGTCTTATGAAGTCAAGCATGCATGAAGAGAAGTGGTTTTTGGTTTCAAACGTTTAAGCCAAAAGCCCCTTTTCAAATATTTCAAACTTATTCAAATTTGGTTCAAATATGAAAGACATACAAGTTATAGCACACATAGTGCATACATTTTCACACATACTGCACTAGATGCTAACCCTATAGTTTGAGGCCATTTGGGTGACCTAGGTCGAAAAAATTCTTGGATTAGAATCGTGTTGTTCGAACCCCGTAGTTGGATTTTTTGAACCTTGATCTGTAGTACTGGGTAAAACCCTAGTTTAACCTATTTAATTATATATTCGTAGGTCGATTTTTCTACCTTTTTATTATTACTAGGCAGCACATGTGTGTTTGCCCGTCGAGTGAAACTCGGAGGAAGAGGGATCACTCGGAAGGAGAGAAGAAGGGAGAGAATTATGGTGTCTCCCCTTTTTCGGGTGATGATGTTGACTTTTGTGCAGGGTTTGTCAGTGAGCAGGAGGTGCGAGCGAGCGAGCGAGCGAGTCGAGCGAGGCCGAGAATGAGAGAGATTTGTTTTTTTTTGTGAGAGGGACGACCGAAGGATCCAGAAGGACCCACAGACTTCCAATACGCATCCTGATGCGTCTTCTCTTGACAAAGAAAATGGCTGGGAGTTTGCGTACCTATTGCACGTGACTTGTGCTCACTGAAGTGTGGGACCTCACGCATGGGCACCACACGTAAGTGACAGACCTGTTGGTGTAAAAACTCGGTTGATTATTATAGTGCATTAGAACAAAGTTTCCTATGGATTCAAGGGTAGGAAATCCAAGTTAACTCATTTACGTGTTAAACTTGTCTATATCTTGGTCAAACCTAGGATTTGACCAAGATTCAAATGGGCAGAAAAATAAAAACAGAAAAATGAAAAACCAAATCACATAGTCTTCTTATGTCATATAGTAAGCATTAAAGTTGATAAACAAGGTCTAGACATATTAAACCAGACAAATCATGTATCTATACCCCTAACCCCTAAACTCTGTCTTATGAAGTCAAGCATGTGAAGAGAAGTGGTTTTGGATTTCAAACATGGAAATTTCAAAAACCTCCCAAAAGCTTCATTTTAGAGTGACTAAGAAGGATCCATGCTTCCCTTTTCATATTCATGTTTTAAACTTGTTTAAATTATCTTGGTCAAACCTAGGATTTGACAAGATTCAAATGGGCATCAAAATTGAAAAAAAAATTGAAAAAAGAAAAACCAAGCAAATAGTTTTCTTATGTCATATAGTAAGCATTAAAGTTGTTGATAAATAAGGTCCATACATATTCAAACCACACAAATCATGTATCTATACCCCCTAATTAACCCCTAAATTAATTAACTCTGTCTTATGAAGTCAAGCATGTGAAGAGAAGTGGTTTTGGGTTTTAAACATGGAAATTTCAAAAAACTCCCAAAAACTACATTTTAGAGTGACTAAGAAGGATACATGCTCCTCTTTTCATATTCATGTTTTAAGCTTGTTTAAATTATCTTGGTCAAACCTAGGATTTGACAAGATTCAAATGGGCATCAAAATTGAAAAAAATCAGAAAAAAGAAAAACCAAAGCAAATAGTTTTCTTATGTCATATAGTAAGCCAATTAAGTTGATAAACAAGGTCTAGACATATTCAAACTAGACAAATCATGTATCTATACCCCCTAACCCCTAAACTCCGTCTTATGAAGTCAAGCATATGAAGAGAAGTGGTTTTGCTCCCAAAAGCTTCATTTTAGAGTGACTAAGAAGGATCCATGCTTACCTTTGCATTTTCATATTTTAATCTTGTTTAAATCATTATCAGACCTAGGATTTGACCAAGATACAAATGGGTGGGCACAAAATTCAAAAAAAACAGAATAATGAAAAACAAAAGCACGTAGTCTTCTTATGTCATATCGTATGCATTCAAGTTAAACAAGGTCTAGGTATATCCAAACCAGAAAAATCATGTATCTACCCCCTGTTGATCTTATGAAGTCTAGCATATGAAGAGAAGTCGTTTTGGGTTTCAAACATGGAAATTTCAAGAACATCCCAAAAGCTTCATTTTAGAGTGACTAAGAAGGATACATGCTTCACTTTTCATTTTCATGTTTTAAACTTGTTTCAATCTTAGTCAAACCTAAGATTTGACCAAGATTCAAATATATGAGCATAAAATTCAAAAAAAACAAAAAATGAAAACCAAGGCACGTAGTCTTCTTATGTCATATAGTAAGCAATCAATTAAGTTGATAAACAAGGTCTATACATATTCAAACCAGGAAAATCATGTATCTACCCCCTAACCCTAGCTAAACTCTGTGTTATGAAGTCAAGCATGCATGAAGAGAAGTGGTTTTTGGTTTCAAACGTTTAAGCCAAAAGGTAAGCATGGATCCTCCTCAGTCACTGTAAAATGAAGCTTTTGGGAGGTTTGTGAAATTTCCATGTTTGAAACTCAAAACCACTTAAGACAGAGTTTATGGTTAGGTGTGTAGATACATGATTTTTCTTGTTTGAATATGTCTAGACCTTGTTTATCAACTTGAATTTTTTACTATATGATATAAGAAGGCTATATATATGTGCTTTGGTTTTTCAATTTTTGATTTCTTTCGATTTTTTATGCCTATTTAAATCTTGGTCAAATCCTAGGTTTAAACAAGTTTAAAACATGAAAATGAAACGGTAAGCATGAATCCTTCCTTACTCACTCTAAAATGAAGGTACTTGAAAATTTTATGTTTGAAACCCAAAACCCCAGTTCTCTTCATATGTTTGACTTCATAAGACAGAGTTTAGCTAGGGTTAGGGGTAGATATATATGATATATACATGATATTTCTGCTTTGAATATGTCTAGAGATCGACCTTGTTTATCAACTTGAATGCTTACTATATGACATAAGATCAAGGCTATATATATATGTGCTTTGGTTTTTCATTTTTTTTTGAATTTTTCTGAATTTTTACTCCCATTTGAATCTTGGTCAAATCCTAGGTTTGACCAAGGTTAAAACAAGTTTAAAACATGGCAATGAAAAGGTAAGCATATGGATCATTCTTAGTCTCTCTAAAATGAAGCTTTTGGGAGGTTTTTGAAGTTTCCATGTTTGAAACCCAAAATCACTTCTCTTCATATGCTTGGCTTCATAAGACAAAGATTAGGGTTTAGGGGTAGATATATATACATGTTTTGGGAGGTTTTTGAAATTTCCATGTTTGAAACCCAAATCCACTTCTCTTCATCCTTGACGTCTTCATAAGACAAAAGTATAGGGTTATATATATATGCATATGGGTAGATACATGATTTGTCTGGTTTGAATATGTACAAATCTTATTTATCAACTTTTGAATGCATGCTACTCTCTCAAAGAAAAACTTTTGAATGCTTACTATATGACATAAGAAGACTATATGCTTTTAAAATTCAAACATATGGTAAGCATTCTTATGTCATATAGTAAGCATTCAAGTTGATAAACAAGCAAGGTTTGGACATATCCAAACCAGACAAATCATGTATCTGCCCCCTGTCGATCTTATGAAGTCTAGCATGAAGAGAGAAGTCGTTTTTGGTTTCAAAAATGGAAATTTCAAGAACATCCAAAAAGCTTCATTTTAGAGTGACTAAGAAGGATACATGCTTCCCTTTTTATTTTTATGTTTAAACTTGTTTAAATCTTGGTCAAACCTAGGATTTGTCCAAGATTCAAATATATGGGCGTAAAATTCAAAAAAAACAGAAAAATTTAAAACCAAGGCACATAGTCTTCTTATGTCATATAGTAAACAATCAATTAATTAAGTTGATAAACCAGGTCTAGACATATTCAAACCAGGAAAATCATGTATCTACCCCCTAACGCCCTAGCTAAACTCTGTCTTATGAAGTCAAGCATGCATGAAGAGAAGTGGTTTTGGTTTCAAACATGGAAATTTCGAAAAAACCTCCCAAGAGCTACATTTTGGAGTGACTAAGAAGGATATATAGATGCTTAATTTTTCATATTCATGATTTAAACTTGTTTAAACCATGTTCAAACCTAGGATTTGACCAAGATTCAAATGGACATACAATTTTAAAAAAATCAAAAAAATAAAAAACAATGCACATAGTATTATTATGTCATATAGTAAGCATTCAATTAAGTTGATAAAGTAGGTCTAGACATATTCAAACCAGGAAAATCATGCATCTATCCCCTAACCCTAGCTAAACTCTGTCTTATGAAGTCAAGCATGCATGAAGAGAAGTGGTTTTTGGTTTCAAACGTTTAAGCCAAAAGCCCCTTTTCAAATATTTCAAACTTATTCAAATTTGGTTCAAATATGAAAGACATACAAGTTATAGCACACATAGTGCATACATTTTCACACATACTGCACTAGATGCTAACCCTATAGTTTGAGGCCATTTGGGTGACCTAGGTCGAAAAAATTCTTGGATTAGAATCGTGTTGTTCGAACCCCGTAGTTGGATTTTTTGAACCTTGATCTGTAGTACTGGGTAAAACCCTAGTTTAACCTATTTAATTATATATTCGTAGGTCGATTTTTCTACCTTTTTATTATTACTAGGCAGCACATGTGTGTTTGCCCGTCGAGTGAAACTCGGAGGAAGAGGGATCACTCGGAAGGAGAGAAGAAGGGAGAGAATTATGGTGTCTCCCCTTTTTCGGGTGATGATGTTGACTTTTGTGCAGGGTTTGTCAGTGAGCAGGAGGTGCGAGCGAGCGAGCGAGCGAGCGAGACGAGCGAGGCCGAGAATGAGAGAGATTTGTTTTTTTGTGTGAGAGGGACAACCGAAGGATCCAGAAGGACCCACAGACTTCCAATACGCATCCTGATGCGTCTTCTCTTGACAAAGAAAATGGCTGGGAGTTTGCGTACCTATTGCACGTGACTTGTGCTCACTGAAGTGTGGGACCTCACGCATGGGCACCACACGTAAGTGACAGACCTGTTGGTGTAAAAACTCGGTTGATTATTATAGTGCATTAGAACAAAGTTTCCTATGGATTCAAGGGTAGGAAATCCAAGTTAACTCATTTACGTGTTAAACTTGTCTATATCTTGGTCAAACCTAGGATTTGACCAAGATTCAAATGGGCAGAAAAATAAAAACAGAAAAATGAAAAACCAAATCACATAGTCTTCTTATGTCATATAGTAAGCATTAAAGTTGATAAACAAGGTCTAGACATATTAAACCAGACAAATCATGTATCTATACCCCTAACCCCTAAACTCTGTCTTATGAAGTCAAGCATGTGAAGAGAAGTGGTTTTGGATTTCAAACATGGAAATTTCAAAAACCTCCCAAAAGCTTCATTTTAGAGTGACTAAGAAGGATCCATGCTTCCCTTTTCATATTCATGTTTTAAACTTGTTTAAATTATCTTGGTCAAACCTAGGATTTGACAAGATTCAAATGGGCATCAAAATTGAAAAAAAAATTGAAAAAAGAAAAACCAAGCAAATAGTTTTCTTATGTCATATAGTAAGCATTAAAGTTGTTGATAAATAAGGTCCATACATATTCAAACCACACAAATCATGTATCTATACCCCCTAATTAACCCCTAAATTAATTAACTCTGTCTTATGAAGTCAAGCATGTGAAGAGAAGTGGTTTTGGGTTTTAAACATGGAAATTTCAAAAAACTCCCAAAAACTACATTTTAGAGTGACTAAGAAGGATACATGCTCCCTTTTCATATTCATGTTTTAAGCTTGTTTAAATTATCTTGGTCAAACCTAGGATTTGACAAGATTCAAATGGGCATCAAAATTGAAAAAAATCAGAAAAAAGAAAAACCAAAGCAAATAGTTTTCTTATGTCATATAGTAAGCCAATTAAGTTGATAAACAAGGTCTAGACATATTCAAACTAGACAAATCATGTATCTATACCCCCTAACCCCTAAACTCCGTCTTATGAAGTCAAGCATATGAAGAGAAGTGGTTTTGCTCCCAAAAGCTTCATTTTAGAGTGACTAAGAAGGATCCATGCTTACCTTTGCATTTTCATATTTTAATCTTGTTTAAATCATTATCAAGCCTAGGATTTGACCAAGATACAAATGGGTGGGCACAAAATTCAAAAAAATCAGAATAATGAAAAACAAAAGCACGTAGTCTTCTTATGTCATATCGTATGCATTCAAGTTAAACAAGGTCTAGGTATATCCAAACCAGAAAAATCATGTATCTACCCCCTGTTGATCTTATGAAGTCTAGCATATGAAGAGAAGTCGTTTTGGGTTTCAAACATGGAAATTTCAAGAACATCCCAAAAGCTTCATTTTAGAGTGACTAAGAAGGATACATGCTTCACTTTTCATTTTCATGTTTTAAACTTGTTTCAATCTTAGTCAAACCTAAGATTTGACCAAGATTCAAATATATGAGCATAAAATTCAAAAAAAACAAAAAATGAAAACCAAGGCACGTAGTCTTCTTATGTCATATAGTAAGCAATCAATTAAGTTGATAAACAAGGTCTATACATATTCAAACCAGGAAAATCATGTATCTACCCCCTAACCCTAGCTAAACTCTGTGTTATGAAGTCAAGCATGCATGAAGAGAAGTGGTTTTTGGTTTCAAACGTTTAAGCCAAAAGGTAAGCATGGATCCTCCTCAGTCACTGTAAAATGAAGCTTTTGGGAGGTTTGTGAAATTTCCATGTTTGAAACTCAAAACCACTTAAGACAGAGTTTATGGTTAGGTGTGTAGATACATGATTTTTCTTGTTTGAATATGTCTAGACCTTGTTTATCAACTTGAATTTTTTACTATATGATATAAGAAGGCTATATATATGTGCTTTGGTTTTTCAATTTTTGATTTCTTTCGATTTTTTTATGCCTATTTAAATCTTGGTCAAATCCTAGGTTTAAACAAGTTTAAAACATGAAAATGAAACGGTAAGCATGAATCCTTCCTTACTCACTCTAAAATGAAGGTACTTGAAAATTTTATGTTTGAAACCCAAAACCCCAGTTCTCTTCATATGTTTGACTTCATAAGACAGAGTTTAGCTAGGGTTAGGGGTAGATATATATGATATATACATGATATTTCTGCTTTGAATATGTCTAGAGATCGACCTTGTTTATCAACTTGAATGCTTACTATATGACATAAGATCAAGGCTATATATATATGTGCTTTGGTTTTTCATTTTTTTTGAATTTTTCTGAATTTTTACTCCCATTTGAATCTTGGTCAAATCCTAGGTTTGACCAAGGTTAAAACAAGTTTAAAACATGGCAATGAAAAGGTAAGCATATGGATCATTCTTAGTCTCTCTAAAATGAAGCTTTTGGGAGGTTTTTGAAGTTTCCATGTTTGAAACCCAAAATCACTTCTCTTCATATGCTTGGCTTCATAAGACAAAGATTAGGGTTTAGGGGTAGATATATATACATGTTTTGGGAGGTTTTTGAAATTTCCATGTTTGAAACCCAAATCCACTTCTCTTCATCCTTGACGTCTTCATAAGACAAAAGTATAGGGTTATATATATATGCATATGGGTAGATACATGATTTGTCTGGTTTGAATATGTACAAATCTTATTTATCAACTTTTGAATGCATGCTACTCTCTCAAAGAAAAACTTTTGAATGCTTACTATATGACATAAGAAGACTATATGCTTTTAAAATTCAAACATATGGTAAGCATTCTTATGTCATATAGTAAGCATTCAAGTTGATAAACAAGCAAGGTTTGGACATATCCAAACCAGACAAATCATGTATCTGCCCCCTGTCGATCTTATGAAGTCTAGCATGAAGAGAGAAGTCGTTTTTGGTTTCAAAAATGGAAATTTCAAGAACATCCAAAAAGCTTCATTTTAGAGTGACTAAGAAGGATACATGCTTCCCTTTTTATTTTTATGTTTAAACTTGTTTAAATCTTGGTCAAACCTAGGATTTGTCCAAGATTCAAATATATGGGCGTAAAATTCAAAAAAAACAGAAAAATTTAAAACCAAGGCACATAGTCTTCTTATGTCATATAGTAAACAATCAATTAATTAAGTTGATAAACCAGGTCTAGACATATTCAAACCAGGAAAATCATGTATCTACCCCCTAACGCCCTAGCTAAACTCTGTCTTATGAAGTCAAGCATGCATGAAGAGAAGTGGTTTTGGTTTCAAACATGGAAATTTCGAAAAAACCTCCCAAGAGCTACATTTTGGAGTGACTAAGAAGGATATATAGATGCTTAATTTTTCATATTCATGATTTAAACTTGTTTAAACCATGTTCAAACCTAGGATTTGACCAAGATTCAAATGGACATACAATTTTAAAAAAATCAAAAAAATAAAAAACAATGCACATAGTATTATTATGTCATATAGTAAGCATTCAATTAAGTTGATAAAGTAGGTCTAGACATATTCAAACCAGGAAAATCATGCATCTATCCCCTAACCCTAGCTAAACTCTGTCTTATGAAGTCAAGCATGCATGAAGAGAAGTGGTTTTTGGTTTCAAACGTTTAAGCCAAAAGCCCCTTTTCAAATATTTCAAACTTATTCAAATTTGGTTCAAATATGAAAGACATACAAGTTATAGCACACATAGTGCATACATTTTCACACATACTGCACTAGATGCTAACCCTATAGTTTGAGGCCATTTGGGTGACCTAGGTCGAAAAAATTCTTGGATTAGAATCGTGTTGTTCGAACCCCGTAGTTGGATTTTTTGAACCTTGATCTGTAGTACTGGGTAAAACCCTAGTTTAACCTATTTAATTATATATTCGTAGGTCGATTTTTCTACCTTTTTATTATTACTAGGCAGCACATGTGTGTTTGCCCGTCGAGTGAAACTCGGAGGAAGAGGGATCACTCGGAAGGAGAGAAGAAGGGAGAGAATTATGGTGTCTCCCCTTTTTCGGGTGATGATGTTGACTTTTGTGCAGGGTTTGTCAGTGAGCAGGAGGTGCGAGCGAGCGAGCGAGCGAGCGAGTCGAGCGAGGCCGAGAATGAGAGAGATTTTTTTTTTTGTGAGAGGGACGACCGAAGGATCCAGAAGGACCCACAGACTTCCAATACGCATCCTGATGCGTCTTCTCTTGACAAAGAAAATGGCTGGGAGTTTGCGTACCTATTGCACGTGACTTGTGCTCACTGAAGTGTGGGACCTCACGCATGGGCACCACACGTAAGTGACAGACCTGTTGGTGTAAAAACTCGGTTGATTATTATAGTGCATTAGAACAAAGTTTCCTATGGATTCAAGGGTAGGAAATCCAAGTTAACTCATTTACGTGTTAAACTTGTCTATATCTTGGTCAAACCTAGGATTTGACCAAGATTCAAATGGGCAGAAAAATAAAAACAGAAAAATGAAAAACCAAATCACATAGTCTTCTTATGTCATATAGTAAGCATTAAAGTTGATAAACAAGGTCTAGACATATTAAACCAGACAAATCATGTATCTATACCCCTAACCCTAAACTCTGTCTTATGAAGTCAAGCATGTGAAGAGAAGTGGTTTTGGATTTCAAACATGGAAATTTCAAAAACCTCCCAAAAGCTTCATTTTAGAGTGACTAAGAAGGATCCATGCTTCCCTTTTCATATTCATGTTTTAAACTTGTTTAAATTATCTTGGTCAAACCTAGGATTTGACAAGATTCAAATGGGCATCAAAATTGAAAAAAAAATTGAAAAAAGAAAAACCAAGCAAATAGTTTTCTTATGTCATATAGTAAGCATTAAAGTTGTTGATAAATAAGGTCCATACATATTCAAACCACACAAATCATGTATCTATACCCCCTAATTAACCCCTAAATTAATTAACTCTGTCTTATGAAGTCAAGCATGTGAAGAGAAGTGGTTTTGGGTTTTAAACATGGAAATTTCAAAAAACTCCCAAAAACTACATTTTAGAGTGACTAAGAAGGATACATGCTCCTCTTTTCATATTCATGTTTTAAGCTTGTTTAAATTATCTTGGTCAAACCTAGGATTTGACAAGATTCAAATGGGCATCAAAATTGAAAAAAAGTCAGAAAAAAGAAAAACCAAAGCAAATAGTTTTCTTATGTCATATAGTAAGCCAATTAAGTTGATAAACAAGGTCTAGACATATTCAAACTAGACAAATCATGTATCTATACCCCCTAACCCCTAAACTCCGTCTTATGAAGTCAAGCATATGAAGAGAAGTGGTTTTGCTCCCAAAAGCTTCATTTTAGAGTGACTAAGAAGGATTGATACGTCTCCAACGTATCCATAATTTCTTATGTTCCATGCTACTTTATTGATGATACCTACATGTTTTATGCACATTATATGTCGTATTTACGCATTTTCTGGAACTAACCTATTAACAAGATGCCGAAGTGCCAGTTCCTGTTTCTGCTGTTTTTGGTTTCAGAAATCCTAGTAACGAAATATTCTCGGAATTGGACGAAATCACCTCCCAGGTTCCTATTTTCCACGAAGCTTCCAACACCCGGAAGGACCGAGGGGGCAGGCCCCGCACCATAGGCCGGCGCGGCCCAGGCCCTGGCTGCGCCGCCTTATGGTGTCGCCACCCTATGGTCTCGTCGCCCCTTTGACCCTCCTGCGCCGCCTCTTCGCCTATATAAAGGTCCCTGACCTAAAAACCCTTACAGAGGAAGCCACGGTACGCGTAACCTTCCAGAGCCGCCGTCATCGCGAAGCCAAGATCTGGGGGACAGGAGTCTCTGTTCCGGCACCCGCGGAGCGGGGAAGTGCCCCCGAAGGCTTCTCCATCGACACCGCTGCCATCTCCACCGCCATCTTCATCACCGCTGCTGCTCCCATGAGGAGGGAGTAGTTCTCCATCGAGGCTCGGGGCTGTACCGGTAGCTATGTGGTTAATCTCTCTCCTATGTAATTCAATACAATGATCTCATGAGCTGCTTTACATGATTGAGATTCATATGAGTTTTGTATCACAATTTATCTATGTGCTACTCTAGTGATGTGTTATTAAAGTAGTTTTATTCCTCCTGCATGTGTGCAAAGGTGACAGTGCGTGCACCGTGTTAGTACTTGGTTTATGCTATGATCATGATCTCTTGTAGATTGCGAAGTTAACTATTGCTATGATAATATTGATGTGATCTATTCCTCCTACATATGCATGAAGGTGACAGTGTGCATGCTATGCTAGTACTTGGTTTAGTCGTTTTGATCTATCTTACACTTAAGGTTACTTAAACATGAGCATTATTGTGGAGCTTGTTAACTCCGGCATTGAGGGTTCGTGTAATCCTACGCAATGTGTTCATCATCCAACAAAAGTGTAGAGTATGCATTTATCTATTCTGTTATGTGATCAATGTTGAGAGTGTCCACTAGTGAAAGTGTAATCCCTAGGCCTTGTTCCTAAATACTGCTGAGTTACTACTGCTTGTTTACTGTTTTACTGTGTTACTACTGCTGCAATACTACCACCATCAACTACACGCCAGCAAGCTATTTTCTGGCACCGTTGCTACTGTTCATATATATTCATACCACCTGTATTTCACTATCTCTTCGCCGAACTAGTGCACCTATTAGGTGTGTTGGGGACACAAGAGACTTCTTGCTTTGTGGTTGCAGGGTTGCATGAGAGGGATATCTTTGACCTCTTCCTCCCTGAGTTCGATAAACCTTGGGTGATCCACTTAAGGGAAAACTTGCTGCTGTTCTACAAACCTCTGCACTTGGAGGCCCAACACTGTCTACAGGAAAGGAGGGGGAACGTAGACATCAAGCACTTTTCTGGCGCCGTTGCCGGGGAGGAAAGGTAAAAGGTACTCACACTCCGGACCTCGGCTACCAAGCTATTTTCCGCCGTTGTAAGTACTCGAAGCTATTTCCTTTAGACTCTGCAATTGCGACATTTGGTTTCTTGTTTACACTAGTTAGGCATAATGGAAAACAACAAAAATATGAGAGATCTTTATGAACTTTATCTTGAATTAGGACATGATGTGTTTGAAGAGAGAATTAAAAAACCCATGGAACTTTATATGCATGATAATGGGAATGTTATTAGTATGAATGCTTTGAACACCATTGTTGCTAATGCTATGGAAAATTCTAAGCTTGGGGAAGCTGGCTTTGATGAGCATGATATTTTTAGTCCCCCAAGCATTGAGGAGAAAATTTACTTTGATGATACTTTGCCTCCCATTTATGATGATTATAATGATAGTAGTCTTTTGTTACCACCTGTTATGGAGGATAAATTTGATTATGATTACAATATACCTCCTATATTTGATAGCTACTTTGTTGAATTTGCTCCCACTACAATTAATAAGAATGACTATGCTTATGTGGAGAGTAATTATTTTATGCATGAGACTCATGATAAGAATGCTTTATGTGATAGTTATATTGTTGAGTTTGCTCATGTTGCTACTGAAAGTTATTATGAGAGAGGAAAATATGGTTGTAAAAAATTTCATGTTACTAAAATGCCTCTCTATGTGCTGAAATTTTTGAAGCTACACTTGTTTTATCTTCCTATGCTTGTTACTTTGCTCTTCATGAACTTGTTTATTTACAAGATTCCTATGCATAGGAAGCATGTTAGACTTAAATGTGTTTTGAATTTGCCTCTTGATGCTCTCTTTTGCTTCTATTTCTTGCGAATGCATCATTAAAACTGCTGAGCCCATCTTAATGGCTATAAAGAAAGAACTTCTTGGGAGATAACCCATGTGTTTTTTTTACTACAGCAATTTTTGTTTTGTTGAGTCTTGGAAGTTGTTTACTACTGTAGCAACCTCTCCTTATCATGTTTTTGTGCCAAGTAAAGTTTCTATGTCAAAGTTGATGTTATATTTGGGATCGCTGCGCAGAAACAGCATTGCTGTCTGTCACGAATCTGGGCACAGTCCTCTGTAGAAAATTCGAAAAAATCTGCCAATTTACGAGCGTGATCCTCAGATATGTACGCAACTTTCATTAGTTTTGAGTTTTTCCATTTGAGCAAGTCTGGTGCCATATTTAAATTCGTCTTTACGGACTGTTCTGTTTTTGACAGATTCTGCCTTTTATTTCGCATTGCCGCTTTTGTTAAGTTGAATGAGTTTCTTTGTTCCATTAACTTTCAGAAGTTATGTGCAATGTCCAGAAGTGTTAAGAATGATTGTGTCACCTCTGAACATGTGAATTTTTGATTATGCACTAACCCTCTAATGAGTTTGCTTGAAGTTTGGTGTGAAGGAAGTTTTCAAGGGTCAATAGAAGAGGGTGATATAATGTGATCGAGAAGAGTGAAAGGTCTAAGCTTGGGGATGCCCCGGTGGTTCATCCCTGCATATTTTAAGAAGACTCAAGCATCTAAGCTTGGGGATGCCCAAGGCATCCCCTTCTTCATCGACAACTTATCAGGTTTCTTCTAGTGAAACTATATTTTTATTCGGTCACATCTTATGTACTTTACTTGGAGCGTCTGTGTGTTTTTATTTTTGTTTTTGTTTTGTTATCTTAGTTCTCTGAATAAGTTCATCCTTGTGTGGGAGAGAGACACGCTCCGCTGGTTCGTATGAACACATGTGTTCTTAGCTCATAATATTCATGGCGAAGTTTCCTCTTCGTTAAATTGTTATATGGTTGGAATTGGAAAATGCTACATGTAGTAATTGGTAAAATGTCTTGGATAATGTGATACTTGGCAATTGTTGTGCTCATGTTTAAGCTCTTGCATCATATGCTTTGCACCCATTAATGAAGAAATACATAGAGCTTGCTAAAATTTGGTTTGCATAATTGGTCTCTCTAAGGTCTAGATAATTTCTAGTATTGAGTTTGAACAACAAGGAAGACGGTGTAGAGTCTTATAATATTTACAATATGTCTTTTATGTGAGTTTTGCTGCACCGGTTCATCCTTGTGTTTGTTTCAAATAACCTTGCTAGCCTAAACCTTGTATCGAGAGGGAATACTTCTCATGCATCCAAATACTTGAGCCAATATTCATGCCATTTGTGTCCACCATACCTACCTACTACATGGTATTTCTCCGCCATTCCAAAGTAAATTGCTTGAGTGCTACCTTTAAACAATTCAAAATTTATCACCTCTTATTTGTGTCAATGTTTTATAGCTCATGAGGAAGTATGTGGTGTTTTATCTTTCGATCTTGTCATTTACTTTTGACAGACTTTCACAATGGACTAGTGGCTTCATCCGCTTATCCAATAATTTTGCAAAAAGAGCTGGCAATGGGGTTCCCAGCCCCAATTAATTAACTTTCATTAATAATTCTCTTCACATGTTTTGCTCTGATTCATCAGTAAGCAACTTAATTTTGCAAATAGACACTCCTCCATGGTATGTGAATGTTGGAAGGCACCCGAGGATTCGGTTAGCCATGGCTTGTGTAAGCAAAAGGTTGGGAGGAGTGTCATCCATAAATAAAGAAAAACTAAACTAAAGTACATGTGTAAACAAAAGAGAAGAGGGATGATCTACCTTGTTGGTAGAGATAACGTCCTTCATGGGAGCCGCTCTTGAAAGTCTGGTTGATGAGGTAGTTAGAGTGCCCACTACCATTCGTTGACAACAACAAACACCTCTCAAAACTTTACTTTTATGATGTTTTCAAAACCAAAGCTCTAGCACAAATATAGCAATCGATGCTTTCCTCTTTGAAGGACCATTCTTTTACCTTTATGTTGAGTCAGTTCACCTATTTCTCTCCACCTCAAGAAGCAAACACTTGTGTGAACTGTGCATTGATTCTTACATACTTGCATATTGCATTTGTTATATTACTCTATGTTGACAATTATCCATGAGATATACATGTTACAAGTTGAAAGCAACCGCTGAAACTTAATCTTCCATTGTGTTGCTTCAATGTCTATACTTTAAATTATTGCTTTATGAGTTAACTTTTATGCAAGACTTATTGATGCTTGTCTTGAAGTACTATTCATGAAAAGTCTTTGCTTTATGATTCAGTTGTTTACTCATGTCATTACCATTGTTTTGATCGCTGCATTCATCTCATATGCTTACAATAGTATGATCAAGGTTATGATGGCATGTCACTTAAGAAATTATCTTTGTTATCGTTTTACCTTCGGGACGAGCAGAACTAAGCTTGGGGATGCCGATACGTCTCCAACGTATCCATAATTTCTTATGTTCCATGCTACTTTATTGATGATACCTACATGTTTTATGCACATTATATGTCGTATTTACGCATTTTCTGGAACTAACCTATTAACAAGATGCCGAAGTGCCAGCCTCCTTTTCACGTTTTTGGTCAAATCCTAGTAACGAAATATTCTAATTGGACGAAATCACCTCCTGTTCCTATTTTTCCACGAAGCCTTAACACCCGGGAAGGACCTGAGGGGGCACTGGGCCCCCAGACCATAGGCCGCGCGGCCAGGCCCTGGCTGCGCCGCCTTATGGTGTCGCCACCCTATGGTCTCGTCGCCCCTTTGACCCTCCTGCGCCTCTTCGCCTATATAAAGGTCCCTGACCTAAAACCTCGCGAGGAAGCCACGTACGCGTAACCTTCCGAGCCGCCGTCATCGCGGCCAAGATGGGGGACAGAGTCTCTGTTGGCACCCGCCGACGGGGAAGTGCCCCCGAAGGCTTCTCCATCGACACCGCTGCCATCTCCACCGCCATCTTCATCACCGCTGCTGCTCCCATGAGGAGGGAGTAGTTCTCCATCGAGGCTCGGGGCTGTACCGGTAGCTATGTGGTTAATCTCTCCTATGTAATTCAATACAATGATCTCATGAGCTGCTTTACATGATTGAGATCCATATGAGTTTTGTATCACAATTTATCTATGTGCTACTCTAGTGATGTGTTATTAAAGTAGTTTTATTCCTCCTGCATGTGCAAAGGTGACAGTGTGTGCACCGTGTTAGTACTTGGTTTATGCTATGATCATGATCTCTTGTAGATTGCGAAGTTAACTATTGCTATGATAATATTGATGTGATCTATTCCTCCTACATATGCATGAAGGTGACAGTGTGCATGCTATGCTAGTACTTGGTTTAGTCGTTTTGATCTATCTTACACTTAAGGTTACTTAAACATGAGCATTATTGTGGAGCTTGTTAACTCCGGCATTGAGGGTTCGTGTAATCCTACGCAATGTGTTCATCATCCAACAAAAGTGTAGAGTATGCATTTATCTATTCTGTTATGTGATCAATGTTGAGAGTGTCCACTAGTGAAAGTGTAATCCCTAGGCCTTGTTCCTAAATACTGCTGAGTTACTACTGCTTGTTTACTGTTTTACTGTGTTACTACTGCTGCAATACTACCACCATCAACTACACGCCAGCAAGCTATTTTCTGGCACCGTTGCTACTGCTCATATATATTCATACCACTGTATTTCACTATCTCTTCGCTGAACTAGTGCACCTATTAGGTGTGTTGGGGACACAAGAGACTTCTTGCTTTGTGGTTGCAGTTGCATGAGAGGGATATCTTTGACCTCTTCCTCCCCGAGTTCGATAAACCTTGGGTGATCCACTTAAGGGAAAACTTGCTGCTGTTCTACAAACCTCTGCACTTGGAGGCCCAACACTGTCTACAGGAAAGGAGGGGGAACGTAGACATCAAGGATCCATGCTTACCTTTGCATTTTCATATTTTAATCTTGTTTAAATCATTATCAGACCTAGGATTTGACCAAGATACAAATGGGTGGGCACAAAATTCAAAAAAATAGAATAATGAAAAACAAAAGCACGTAGTCTCTTATGTCATATCGTATGCATTCAAGTTAAACAAGGTCTAGGTATATCCAAACCAGAAAATCATGTATCTACCTCGTTGATCTTATGAAGCCAGCATATGAAGAGAAGTGTTGGGTTTCAAACATGGAAATTTCAAGAACATCCCAAAAGCTCATTTTAGAGTGACTAAGAAGGATACATGCTTCACCATTTTCATGTTTTAAACTTGTTTCAATCTTAGTCAAACCTAAGATTTGACCAAGATTCAAATATATGAGCATAAAATTCAAAAAAACAAAAAATGAAAAACCAGCAGTATCTTTTATGTCATATATAGCAATCAATTAGTTGATAAACAAGGTCTATACATATTCAAACCAGAAAATCATGTATCTACCCCCAACCCTAGCTAAACTCTGTGTTATGAAGTCAAGCATGCATGAAGAGAAGTGGTTTTTGGTTTCAAACGTTTAAGCCAAAAGGTAAGCATGGATCCTCCTCAGTCACTGTAAAATGAAGCTTTTGGGAGGTTTGTGAAATTTCCATGTTTGAAACTCAAAACCACTTAAGACAGAGTTTATGGTTAGGTGTAGATACATGATTTTTCTTGTTTGAATATGTCTAGACCTTGTTTATCAACTTGAATTTTTTACTATATGATATAAGAAGGCTATATATGTGCTTTGGTTTTTCATTTTTTGATTTCTTTCGAATTTTTTATGCCTATTTAAATCTTGGTCAAATCCTAGGTTTAAACAAGTTTAATACATGAAAATGAAACGGTAAGCATGAATCCTTCCTTACTCACTCTAAAATGAAGGTACTTGAAAATTTTATATTTGAAACCCAAAACCCCAGTTCTCTTCATATGTTTGACTTCATAAGACAGAGTTTAGGGTTAGGGGTAGATATGATACATGATATTTCTGCTTTGAATATGTCTAGACCTTGTTTATCAACTTGAATGCTTACTATATGACATAAGAAGGCTATATATGTGTTTTGGTTTTCCATTTTTTTTGAATTTTTCTGAATTTTTACTCCCATTTGAATCTTGGTCAATTCCTAGGTTTGACCAAGGTTAAAACAAGTTTAAAACATGGCAATGAAAAGGTAAGCATGGATCCTTCTTAGTCACTCTAAAATGAAGCTTTTGGGAGGTTTTTGAAATTTCCATGTTTGAAACCCAAAATCACTTCTCTTCATGCTTGACTTCATAAGGCAGAGTTTAGGGTTAGGGGGTAGATACATGATTTGTTTGGTTTGAATATGTCTAGACCTTGTTTATCAACTTGAATGCTTACTATATGACATCAGAAGACTATGTTCTTTGGTTTTTTTCCGTTTTTTTTGAATTGTTATACCCATTTGAATCTTGGTCAAATCCTAGGTTTGACCAAGATTTAAACAAGTTAAGAAATTGAAAATGAAAAAGGTAATCCTGGATCCTTCTTAGTCACTGTAGAATGAAGCTTTTGGGAGGTTTGTGAAATTTCCATGTTTGAAACCCAAAACCAGTTCTCTTCATATGTTTGACTTCATAAGACAGAGTTTTTATCAACTCGAGTGCTTACTATATGACATAAGAAGGCTATATATGTGCTTTGGTTTTTCATTTGTTGATTTTTTTCCGAATTTTTATGCCCATTTAAATCTTGGTCAAATCCTAGGTTTGACCAAGGTTTAAACAAGTTTAAAACATGAAAAGAAAAGGTAAGAATGGATCCTTCTTAGTCATTCTAAAATGAATGAAGCTTTTGGGATGTTCTCACAAATCGATCTAGTCTACATGACTTTGATAAATTTTAATTAAGAAGCAGCAACTTAACAATAATTACCCAAAATCTAACAGCTGGTTCGACAACAACCTGGACGTTACGCTAAAATGAACTGCGAAAACAACGAACAGCACTTTTGTAGTACTGTACTCGGTACTCCGTACTTGCTCCAGATAATCCCCATTGCTTCACTACTACAGTAGTACTACCCTGGCTCGCATTCATTGTTTCCCCTGACTATTCAGAGCTTTGGACGTCCATCAGAGTTGTAGTCAGTAGTACAGTACTGCTAGCTCGATTAATGGCGTGCTATAAAATTCTATACTAGCCGACAGATGTCCATTCCTCGGGTTGCGCGCCAGAGCCTTCGAAGAGAAGGTAGCCGCTCTGTCCCGTTGATTTACGGTGGACGGACAGGATACTCCGGACCGCTCTCGATTCATTTGCTTCTGCTCCCGCGTCCTGACCCTTGAGCCCCCTCTCGGCCGTTGATTTAGGATGGGCGGACCAGGTTGCTCGAAGCGAGGGCAGGAGACGGTTGTCTGGTTTTAATAGGGGGGAGTACTTCTTCCATCCCCTTCTTGCTTCACTTCCAGTCTCCTTCCACTTCCAGCGATGCCTCCGAAGTCAAGGCCACCATCTCGCTTGAAGAAGCACCATCTAGTGTTGACCAAGGACGCGGAGAGTTCCCGCCGGCGGTCTATCCAGATGCTGGCCGCGAGAAAGGGCCCGCCAGAAAACGAAGGCCCTGCTTCGCGCTCGTCTCGGAACGGCGTCAGTCGTGCGGTCGAAGATTCCTGGTTGGTTTCCATCGCCATGTTTCTTGATTCTTCCTGGCCCGGAGGTCCCAACTCTTTATTCCGTATTAATCCTTTTTATACATATCTCAGTGCCCCACGACGCACCCTGACATCTTCTCATGACGACTTCAACCCCTGTCTCCTGCGCTTAGAGGTTACCACTGATTGGACATTTTCGTCTTCCTCTCGTCACTTTGTTTCGGTACTGATGATATTGCCATGCAGGAAGCATCGGCGTGTTTCAGAGATGAGCTTAAAACTCTCGTGGAACTCGCCTCCAACTTTCGCGATGATGTCGATACTTTGAAGGACGAGGTCACCGGCCGGGGCAAGCTGCATGATGTGAGGGTTCCATCAAGTGAGGAAACGAACTCTGTCATCAAGAAGCTCAAGGGCGAGAATTTGATGCTTAAGATCGAGTGCGGCTTTCTTCGCGAAGAAAACGTCGAGCTATCAAACAGGTGCGTTCAAGCTCTCAACGGGAGCCTCAACACCCAACATGATGCGGTGAAGAAGATGATGGATAACAGCATCTTGAAGAAAAACAATATGGTGGAGGACACGCGCGGGATGGTCGATCCAATCCAGGCACCGCAGAAGGAAGTCGATGCGCTCCGAGTCCAGCCACCTTTGCGTAGGTCGCCGAGGCGCCCTCGCGCAGGTCACTGAGGAGCGCACGTCGCCGAGTAGGCTGGGGGATAAGGAATTCCAACGAGAGAAGCGGAATCACCACCTGTCCTGATGGAGGGCCACTCCGCCAAGTAGGCTGGGGGAGAGAAACACTGCCTCTCATTGTTCTTTAGCTAGTCCTCCGATCCATATTACTTGATGTTAAAATGGATGTATCTACAACTGAAATATGTCTAGATACATATATTTTAGTATCACAAAGTAAGTAGTATCAACGTTTATATTGCCCAAGTCTTATTATCCATCCCTAAGGTGGGTCGCTTTTGTAACTACTGATTGCAGATTCGACTCTTCTGCAGACCGAAAGATTTTTAGAGTGACTAAGAATGATCATGCTTAGCTTTCCATTTTCATGTTTTAAACTTCTTTAAATCTGCCAAAACCTAGGATTTGACCAAGATTCAAATGGGTTTAACAATTAAAAAATCAAAAATGAAAACCAAAGCACATAGTATTCTTATGTCATAAGGTAAGCATTCAAGCTGAGAAACAAGGTCTAGACATATTCAAAACACACAAAACATGTATCTACCCCTAACCTCTAAACTCGTCTTATGAAGTTATATGAGAGAAGTGATTTGGGTTTCAAAATGGAAATTTCACAAACCCAAAATGCTTCATTTTAGAGTGACTAAGGCTGATCCTGCTTACCTTTTACACATTTTTTAAACTTAGACCCTGAGTCAAACCTATAGATTTGACCAAGATTCAACGTGGCTTAAAAATTACAAAAATAAAAAAATAAAAAACCAAAAGCACATATATATTTCTTATGTCATATAGTATATCTGCTGATAAACAAGGTTTGTACATATTCAAACCAAATATCATGTATCATAGCTCATTTCAACCCTAAACTCTGTCTTGCTTGTGTCAAACATATGAAGAGAATCGGTTTTGTGTTTCAAACATAAAAATTTTGGGCACCTTCATTTTAGAGGACTCAGAAAGGATTCAGTTACTCTTTCATTGTCATGTTTTAAACTTGATTAAACCTTGGTCAAACCTAGATTTGACCACATTTAAATGGGCATAAAACTTCTAAAAATGAAAAAATAAAAAACCAGCACATATATAGCCTTCTTATGTCATAAACATTCAAGTTGATAAAACAAGGTCTAGAAACATTAAATAGCAAAATCATGTATTCACGTTTAACCAAAACTTCGTTTGTGTTTTGCTCAAACATGGAATTACAACATTTAAAGTTTGATTTTAGACCGATTCAAGAAGGATATTATTTTATTTCATTTTCATGTTTTAACTTGTTTAAATCTTGGTCAAACCTAGGATTTGACCAAGATTCAAATAAGTAAAAACATGAAAATGAAAAGGTAAGCATCGATCCTTATTAGTCGCTCTAAAATGAAGTTTTTGGGAGGTTTTTGAAATTTTCATGTTTGAAACCCAAAACCACTTCTCTTCATGCATGCTTGACTTCATAAGACATAGTTTAGGGTTAGGGGTAGATACATGATTTTTCTGGTTTGAACATGTCTAGACCTTGATTATCAATTTGAATGCTTACTATATGACATAAGAAGGCTATGTGCTTTGGTTTTTCATTCTTACGATTTTTTTCTTAATTTTTATGCCCATTCGAATCTTGGTCAAATCCCAGGTTTGACCAAGATTTAAACAAGTTTAAAACATGACAATGAAAAGGTAATCAATCCTGGATCCTTCATAATTAATAAGTTAGTCTATTTAAAATGAAGCTTTTGGGAGGTTTTTGAAATTTTTGTGTTTGAAACCAAAAACCACTTCTCTTCATGCTTGACTTCATAAGATAGAGTTTAGGGTTAGGGGTAGATACATGATTTGTATTATTTGAATTGTCTTGACCTTATTTATCATCTTTTAAATGCTTACTATATATATGACATAAGAAGACTATGTGCTTTAGTTTTTCAATTTTCTGATTTTTTAATTTTATGCCCATTTGAATCTTGGTCAAATACTAGGTTTGACAATGATTTAAACAAGTTTAAAATATGAAAATGAAAAGATAAGCATGGATCCTTCTTAGTCACTCTAAAATAAAGCTTTTGGGTGGTTTTTGAAATTTCCATGTTTGAAACCCAAAAGCACTTCTCTTCATGCTTGACTACATAAGACAGAGTTTAGGGTTAGGGGTAGACACATGATTTTTCTTGTTTGAATATGTCTAGACCTTGTTTATCAACTTTAATGCTTACTATATGACATAAGAAAACTATGTGCTTTGTTTTTTCATTTTTTTATTTTTTTGGAATTTTGATGCACATTTGAATCTTGGTAAAATCCTAGGTTTGACCAAGATTTAAACAAGTATATAACATGAAAATGAAAAGGGAAGCATGTATCCTTCTTAGTCACTCTAAAATGAATTTTTTGGGAGTTTTTTGAAATTTCCATGTTTGAAACCCAAAACCATGCACTTCTCTTCATGCTTGACTTCATAAGATAGAGTTTAGGGGTTTGCGGATAGATACATGATTTGTCTAGTTTGAATAAGTCTAGACCTTGTTTATCAACTTTAATGCTTACTATATGACATAAGAAGACTATGTGCTTTCGTTTTTCATTTTTCTATTTTTTTATTTTATGCCCATTTGAATCTTGGTCAAATCCTAGATTTAACCAGGATTTAAACAAGTTTAAAACATGAAAATGAAAAGGTAAGCCTTGATCCTTCTTAGTCACACTAAAATGAAGCTTTTGGGATGTTCTTGAAATTTCCATGTTTGAACCCAAAACGACTTCTCTTCATGCTAGACTTCATAAGACAGAGTTTAGGGGTTAGCGGGTAGATACATGACTTGTCTAGTTTGAATAAGACTAGACCTTGTTTATCAACTTTAATGCTTACTATATGACATTAGAAGACTACTATGTGTTTTGGTTTTTCATTTTTCTATATTTTTATTCTTATGCCCATTTGAATCTTGGGCAAATCCTAGGTTTGACCCAGATTTAAACAAGTTTAAAACATGAAATGAAAAGGTAAGCCTTGATCCTTCCTTAGTCACACTAAAATGAAGCTTTTGGGAGGTTTCTGAAATTTCCATGTTTGAAACCCAAAACGACTTCTCTTCATGCTAGACTTCATAAGACAGAGTTTAAGGTTTAGGGTTATAGATACATGATTTGTATGGTTTAAATATGTATAGACCTTGTTTATCAACTTGAATGCTTACTATATGGCATAAGAAAACTATGTGCTTTGGTTTTTCATTTTTCTGATTTTTTTAAATTTTGATGCCCATTTGAATCTTGGTCAAATCCTAGGTTTGACCAAGATTTAAACAAGTTTAAAACATGAAAATGAAAAGGGAAGCATGTATCCTTCTTAGTCACTCTAAAATGAAGTTTTTGGGAGGTTTTTTGAAATTTCCATGTTTGAAACCCAAAACCAGTTCTCTTCATGCTCGACTTCATAAGACAGAGTTTAGGGTTAGGGGTAGATACATAATTTGTATGGTTTGAATATGTCTGGACCTTGTTTATCAACTTTAATGCTTACTATATGACATAAGAACACTATGTGTTTTGGTTTTTCTATTTTTCTGATTTTTAAATTTTAATGCCCATTTGAATCTTGGTCAAATCCTAGGTTTGACCAAGATTTAAACAAGTTTAAAACATGAAAATGAAAAGGGAAGCATGTATCCTTCTTAGTCACTCTAAAATGAAGTTTTTGGGAGGTTTTTGAAATTTCCATGTTTGAAACCCAAAACCACTTCTCTTCATGCTTGACTTCATAAGACAGAGTTTAGGGGTTAGGGAGTATGTAGATACATGATTTGTATGGTTTGAATATGTGTAGACCTTGTTTATCACCTTTAATGCTTACTATATGACATAAGAAGACTATGTGCTTTGGTTTTTCATTTTTCTGTTTTTTTTGAATTTTCTGCCAATTTTGTTTGACCAATATTTAGACAAGTTTCTAGACCTTGTTTATCAACTTTAATGCTTACTATATGACATAAGAAGACTATGTGCTTTGTTTTTTCATTTTTCTATATTTTTATTTTATGCCCATTTGAATCTTGGTCAAACCTATATTTGACCAGGATTTAAACAAGTTTAAAACATGGAAATGAAAAGGTAAGCCTTGATCCTTCTTAGTCACACTAAAATGAAGCTTTTGGGTGGTTTTTGAAATTTCCATGTTTGAAACCCAAAAGTACTTCTCTTCATGCTTGACTACATAAGACAGAGTTTAGGGTTAGGGGGTAGACACATGATTTTTCTTGTTTGAATATGTCTAGACCTTGTTTATCAACTTTAATGCTTACTATATGACATAAGAAGACTATGTGCTTTGGTTTTTCATTTTTCTGATTTTTTTAATTTTCTGCCCATTTGAATCTTGGTCAAATCCTTGGTTTGACCAATATTTAGACAAGTTTAACACGTGAAAACGAACTGATAATCCCATTTGTTGACTCATTTAACTAGTTAATCCCATTTGTTGACTCTCTGTTGACCAGGCACTTGAGGTAAAACTGAGTATATTGCACTAGCCAGTATTAGTACTCAAGGGGAAAACCGAGCACACAAAAAATGCTACAGTATAAGACTCGAGAGTATATCTAAATTTCCAGGGTTAGACTCGAGTACGCGTGTTGCGGTGCAGAAGTGGAAGACGTGCAATTGTTGACGGGTACTGACGCGAGTCGCGGTGCAGAAGTCGAAGACGTGCAATCGTGGACGCGTGTCGCGTTGCAGAAGCCCAAGACGTGCAGACGTTAAATGGTGGACGC
The DNA here is from genome assembly GCA_030979885.1 of Lolium multiflorum. Lineage (NCBI taxonomy): Eukaryota > Viridiplantae > Streptophyta > Magnoliopsida > Poales > Poaceae > Lolium > Lolium multiflorum. The sequence continues at coordinate 35,726 of JAUUTY010000964.1, read as the reverse complement.
GTAGGACGCGGGTCGCATTAACCACCCCTCGCCTTTATAGACGCCTCCTCGCACTATCTCTGTCACTCTCACTCGCTCATGCAACGCCGCCTCTCACGTCCCATCATCTTCTCCAAAGCAAAAACCCTCTCCCTCTCTGCAGGCGAGATGGACATGGAGAATGCGAATCCCATCGTCCATGACGCCGTCGGCTCCAAGCGCGACGCCTCCCTCTTCGACGTCGTCCCCTCAAAGGCCGTCGCCGCCGCCGGTGGCGGTCGTATCCCGCCGGGATGGGACCCCTATGAGCCGGTGCCGTACATCTCGCCTCCGAACCCCTACGACACCTTCATGGACGACCCATGGAACGAGGTAACTATGGTTTGCTCCCTTTTTTCTTCGCCCATTCCTTTTTTAACCCTATTTTTGCTGGTTCCCTAGTAACTATTAGTGCCGATCTGTAGATGCATGGTTGAGTATTGGGTTAATATTTGCGCCGATCGATTTTATTCCATTTTGCTTTGATCCCTTCTTGATTTCGTTTAAGATTTGGAGTTCGGCCGTTCGGTTAATTTATGCAAGTAATAATGGGATCTCAATCAGTTAATTTATGCAAGTAATCATGGGATCTCAATCAGTTATTTTATGCACGAATCAAAAGATATCAACCGTTTAATTTTGCAAATATTCTGGAATCTGTTCAAAATCAGATCTGGAATCTGTTTCTTTGCCTATGATGAATCGTTGGGCACAAATTTTTACAGGGAGGGTTCAGCGAACCATTGCTGTGTACAAATCTGTTGTGCATGAGCTATGGTTCGCTAACACCATCCCTGTAGACATATAATCGTGTCCACTCTAACTGAGGCTGGCTCTGTTTTTCCTTACTTTGTTATCATGCACGTTAGTCATCGTTGCATCTCATTCACTAATAGTTCCCGTTTGATATGGATCAGCTGTCTGGCAGCGACGTCGGCAGCGACGACGAGCACCATGACGTCAAGACTCGCCAGGTGCTGCGGAGGCTGCAGGTCGGCCAGTACGTCTCCTACTTCGCCAAGGGTGTCTACAGGTGCCCCTTCTGCACTAGGAGGCTCGGCCGCACTGACTTCAACTGCCTCCTCACGCATGCCGAGAACATCGGCAACACCAACCCCAAGGTCGGCGCGTCGGTGAACCCCCACTCCTTCCGCGCCAAGCACATGGCGCTCGGCATGCACCTCCGCAGCATCCAGCGGGTGGAGATCTCCGCCGGGCGCATGCCTCCGCTCAAGCCCAAGGCTCCCAAGGGGAGCAACAAGTGGAGGCAGATGGGGTAGGCGGAGTCCCGGACGTGTGCTGCTGCTGCTGCAAAGCAGCTTCTATTTTGTTGTTAGCTAGGGATCCCTTGTTGTTATGTTGTTAGTATGATGGTGTTGTGAAGAACCTCGAACCTGTTGGCTGCTGTGTATGCAGCTTATTATCTAGGGAGGGATCCCTATTATCTATCCCTATTCTACTGGAGTATATTTTGTTGGCCCTACTTTGTTTTCTCGATTTACTATTACTGCGAATTTGTCGTACGGAGTACATTACCCTGGAGATTTGCTTCTAGATTTAACTACATACATATGGACCAGAGGGAGTACTAGATTTGCTGCCATATTGGGCAAACAACGAGGGCCAAAAGGCACAAATAATTGAAGAAAGACAGAAATGCAAGCTTCTCTAGATTTGATACTTTTGGTTAATAAAGACAAAGAGACAGAGGGGGAAAAGGTGCTCTTAAAAATGCCAATTCGCGCCGAGAGAGACAGAACCCAGCTCCTGCTCACGTACAACCAAACGCGGTCTCGTCCTGTCCCACGCGGTCCCTTTCTACTAGCCCCACACGTCAGCACGGAACGGTCAACTAAACTGGAATCCTCCCGTCTGAGCTCCTTCTGCGGGTAACAAATAAGGGCTTGGCGAAAACTGAGGAAAAACATAAGGCAATCTTATTGACTAATATAGCTGCTTAATTAATAAAAGGATTAGCTACAACGTGCTCAGTTTGCCCATTTATTAAGGTATAAGACTGGCAGGAGAGAAAGTAATCGCTAGTTTCCTCATTTTGCCCCTGCATGCTCGCACGATTAAAGCTCCTTCCGCACGCGCTGGACTCCTCGTTTCCTTAAACCTCCTCGTTTCTCGGACCAACAAGCCAGATCTTGGGTTTTTTTTGACAATCAATACCATATATATTCATAGCAAAAATAGTACATGGTAGAGGGCTACATGACGACTAGATATATCACCAAAAAGGGTGATGCATGTCTCCTTCACCAAAACAGCAGTACATGTCTGAAGCAAGTACATGAACACAAGTACACCACCATAATAATACTACTACATTAACACAAGTACGAGTAATAAAGTAAGAGTACTACTCCCTCTAATCTAATTTAAACCAAAATAAAACTTAAACTTCATCCTAAATTTGAACTAGTGCCTCGTCCTCGTTCTTCGCTCATTTTCTGATCCAAGACGGCGCAGAGTGCCAGAGTGCATGGCACGGAACTCTTCATCGGTGGCATGCCATGGGCATGTCACCGGATGCATGATTTTTTTCGCAATGTTTTAAATTTGAATTTAGGCCGCATGTCACACGGTGACATGGAAAAGGTGCATGTCACCTGGTGGTGGTAGGCAACTACCCTTATTTACGGCGGCGTAGGCGACTGGACGCCGCGTGGCCAGCCGCTGCCTCGTGGCCGCCTCGGTTTCCACGCGGGAGACCATTAAACGCCGACGACCAACCTTCCCGCGTCACGGTTAGCGACTATGACTATAAGGGCAAAACGCTAAACTCTCTCGTTCCATTCACTTTCTTCCTCTCTCCACCTAACAAACATTTGTTCGTCGCTCTCTCCTCCAGCAATGTCTTCAAAATTCAGGTCGTCGGCGGTCAAGTACGCGGAGAAAAAACGCCGGCTCGAAATTTCGAGAGACGCTTCCAGAAACCAAGTGGGCTCGCCGTCGCCGCCGCCGCCGCCGAAACGCGTCCGTGCTGTGCTCACCGGGTTAGTTTCCTTCGCCATGTACTTTCGTTTCTTCTTGCCCGGGCTCAAGCTCTTTAAGAGTCTCTATGGTTATACATCTTAAAGGGTTGGAAGTTCCAACGACGCCCCTACTGCACCAACTTCCACGACCAAGGAATCATCGTCGTCCGATGATTTCAACCCGGCCCTACCCCGGCGAAATGAGGTAGCACCAACTTCTTCTTCTTCTTCTTCTTCTTCTTCTTCTTCTTCTTCTTCCTTTGCGCTTACTTGCTACCGATGATTTCGCCCTGAAGGAAGCGGCGCCGACTATCGACACCACTGTCGCCATCTTGATGGAAAAAAACGAGGAGCTCAGCTTAGAGTGTGATCGCCTCCGAGACGATTTGGCTGCCAAGAAGAAGAATTCGAAAACTCTTGTGGAGCTCATTTGCAGCCTTCGAAATGAGCGCGATATGTTGAAGAACGAGCTGATTAAGCAGAAAGCATCAGCGGAGAAAGCCAGCAGCATACTCAAGACTGTGTGCCTCGACAGAGACAAGTCTGATATAGAGTACAAAATCCTTCTTCAGGATAAAGTACAGCTCCAAAAGTTGAACCTTGAATATGCTGACATCGCCATCCTTGCCCTTCTCGAGAGGCAGAAGGCACAAGATAAGTTGATGCACCTGATGTTGGAGAGCTGCAGTGAAAGAGAAGAGACATTGAAAGAAGTGAGCAGTTTGGTGGGATACATGAGTGACGTCGGGCGAACTTCGCAGAATCCGCCCCGGCTGAGCTCAAATTCCAGCGGAACCAGCTTTCAGCAATGCATGTTAGGCGCACCTACAACTTCTACTCATTGATTAGAGGTCGCACGACATGGCATTTTCCCTCGAAATAGTAGTACTGTACTAATAGTTGTACTACTTAATATCTACCTTTTTGTAAAATAATTTCTTACATGTATTAGAAACTACCCCTCTCGTTTCTGGATGCACCCGGGACATTGTCATCCGGCCCTCTTCTGGACAAACCCCCTCGGGAAGGGCGGTATATTTTGCACATTTCGCTACTAGTACTTCTAATTCCACCGCTTATTTTTCTAATCCGTTAAATCGTTAATTGGATGACCAACTGATGGAAGCTGCGATAGATTAGACCAACAAGTGGTGAATTGTGCAAAAGATATGTCCGTGTTTTATGCAAAAGAGTGATATGGGGATCTGGTGGAATCTTGAATTTCCTCTTCAGTGGTAGGCATGCTTCACTTATAGCTGGAGTACATTGCGGACCTGGTGCATTTCGTCAGTACCGATCAGCTATTTTTGCTTATCCGGGAAGAAAAGGTAGTACTAGCCTTTTCTGTGAGATGTCTTTTCAGTGCTACGGAGTTGTCTGTTCACTGCTTGCTTTGTCTGTCGGTGACTTTGCCAAGCTGACTTTGCCATGACTTTGGGTGACTGATATGTGGACCACAGTTGTAAGTGACTCAAAGTCACTGACTTTGGGGACTCGTGAATGCTTCGTATATTTCTGACGGTTTCTGAATTATGTACTCCGTACAAATTTTGTAATATTGGTCAAACTAGTTTTGACCAGGGTTTGTGTAGGGTGTTTTTTTTGGTTGGTCCAAATGGTGTTGTGTGGTCCAAATGTGATGTATCATCACACCACCATGTGCCCCCCTCCCCCCACCCCACCCCTAGGTTTTGGTAATGCCATTCTGATACATGCTTCTTAGAAGGAGTACATTTTTTCCGTTAGGGCATGACAATTTTGAAAAATTCAAAAAAAAATGGGAAGACAGAATGGTAACATCATTTTCCATGTGATGATGCACCCCTGTGCCAAATTTTGGTTCATTTTAAGAATGTAAGGTGACAAATTACTCGAGGAAGCTAGTTGGAGTAGACGGGCATGATCGGATTGGCATAGGGGATTTATTTTTTGAAGGATGTTATTTTTCATAGACAATATCTGACACAAAAAATAAAATGTTAAGGTCTCATATTATTCTGAATGATTTTGAATTACTTATGACGTTTGGAAGTATTGGTATACATGAGTCCCACATGAAGTTAAATGGTCCAAAAAAAAGTTTCGTACACGTCTCCCAGAAAGTGGAAAGTCGAGTACATGCATGACTTCACGCGTCCACTACTGGATACAGGGGGTCGGAGGCTATAACATAATCGGCCTCATCATCTCTCGCGAGCTCGTCCTCTCCACTCCCCCAACTTGCCTCCCCCACACTGTGAAAACCCCCATCCACTCACCGCACCTCTGAGGCATCGACTTTCCCGTTTCCAACCACAACAGCATGAAGATAGGTATTGCATACGAGGCGGAGCAATAGGCGACCGCCCACGCAGAGGATGCCTCTACGGTAGTGGCCTTCGTGGTGGGTGAGGCTTCACCGGGCACCCAAGCCGCTCGTCTCCTCTGCTTGTCGGATTCTTCAACCTCGGTCGAAATGGGCATCCTAGCCGTCACGACGGGTGAGGCTTCACCGGGCACCCATGCCGCTCGTCTCCTCTGCTTGTCTGGTTCTTCGACCTCGGTCGAAACGGGCGTCCTGGCCGTCGAGCAGAAGGTGGATACCAACGTTGTTTATCCCGCCGAAGATGTGCACGGCGTTGCAGGCCACCACGGCGAGGTCTTCCTAGGCCCGATGCTGGACGCGAACCTCGACCCCTTCGATGATTTCGGCCCAAACGTTCAGTTCCAGGAGGATGTTGAGGGTGATGACGAGGAGGTACTTCTCTTTTACCGAAACTGTCCCAACCCTCTTTGTGTCATATTGCTGTTCACATGGTTTGCACGAGCCTGGTTCTTGATTGATTTGATATCCTACCTTGTTCTTGTAGATGTAATTGATTCTACGATTCGTAAGATCAGATTCTAGTTTAATTTCGACTAATCTGCCATGTAGTCATATAATCAATTTATGTGTTCATACTTAGTGGACTTGCAATTGTTGTGGCTAATGTTCATGGTTGTTCATAGGGTTTCTCATGATTTATTACGATTTCTTCTGCCATTTACTTGTTCTACACATTTAATTTTAGGGTTTCTAAGGTTTGATTATGTTAGTGGAGTATTTATTCGATCTGTCATAAAAACTTGATTATGTAGTACTTAATAATTCATAGGAGTATTCTGATGACATGGACAACAACAAGGTGCGCAGGGACCGGAAAAGCCGCTATGTTCTCAAGCGGCTGAAGGGTGGTGAAATTCGTTTCTGCATGCGCGGGGAGCTATTTTGCCCATTATGTGGCAAATTTCTCTAGAAGGACATCCACAGCCTGATCCAACATGCGATGGGTGTAGGCCTAAGTACATAGGGGGAAACACCGCCCTGCAACCAAGGCCAAGTACGCATCATATGGCCTCTTCCTCCAGAATTACGTCTTGCCTAGCTTGCTCCACGTCAACGCCCCTGCTGCTGGCCCTCATGCTCCTGGTCATGTTTAAAGTTCATATGTGTAATCTTAATCCCTTTGGAAGTTCAGCATTAAACTCTACTAGTACAACCGTGGTGGTCTTGTGATGTAGTACTCTTTTGATGCATTTGTGATGTAGTAGTACTTTTTTTGAAATGATATAGTACTATCTAAGAAAAGTACTCCCTCCGATTCACATTCATTTCACATCAAGAAATATGGATCAGAGCGAGGGAGTAAATTAAACATGGCATCTCGTGCATGAAGCTTGACATATCGATCAGGTTGGCTAGAATAGCAATACAATGTTGCTCATTAGGCAAATGCATGCCATGTACGATAGTATACATCCAGTAAAGAAGTCTATACTGACATAAAAAAACTACTTTGGGGATGAGAGTCAATTGGGGCATCTACAATATAGAAAATCTTGCTCGTAGATGATTTTGGCTAAGAGGGTTTTACTCACATTACACGTGCCACTTTCCTTGTCTGCAAAACAAGTTCCAATAAAGGGAGAGGAAAGAAGAGGGTATTGTGGGCGAGATTGAACACCTTTTTTATGTGTTAAGCTGAGGCCTCGTTTAGATGAGGATTTCGACTTATGCCTAACAGCTCAACACATCCACAAATAACTCTGCTTGCGCACACCACCGTTCATTAAAAATAACAATATTAGCTCGCAAGATTAAGAACAAAGTGAATTTAAGTAACTTGGTAAGCTTTTCAAGCAATATATTCAGAGAAAGAGCACACATGTTCGGCTCAAAATAATCATAAGAGAAGAACAATAAATCTAAGACACCACATGGATTCATACCTTGAGTCGACGCTGGCTCGTAGAAGGGCGGCCGCGCCTCGAGGATGCCGGGGACGTCTCCACCTCGGTCTCACTTGTGACTGCTTATCGGCGGGTGGTGCGCCGCGCCATGTAGAAGATCTATCAAGAGATGAGAGCCCGATGACGCTACCGACGCCTCAACCTTGATAGCACCGACTTGTTGCTCCGCACCGAGATGCGCCACGTGCAAGATTTAGCGGATGCACTAATTTTAGAGATATGTCATGATCATTGTAACAAATTTCAACGTGATGATGATTTGATCTTGTACTCGGCCTTGAACATAAGAACTAGTACAATCTCACCTTTTTTTTATCATTATCCTTTGCGAGATTTAGCGGTTGCGCCAAATTCAGAGAAATATCATGATCATGGTAACACAATTTTCAATATAATGATGATTTGATGTTGCACTCGACCTTGAACATAAGTACTAGTACGGTCTCACAAATTTGTATCATTATACTTTGCAAGTTTTAGTGGATGCGCCCATTTTCAGAGGTAGATCATGATCATGGTAAGTTGGTAACAAATTTTCAACGTGATGATGATTTGATTTTGCACTCGGCCTTGAACAGAGGTACTAGTACGGTCTCATAATTTTTTATCATTATACTTGGACGGTGGCCAAATTCAAAATCTCATAGCGGCAAAACTTCCCGCCCACAAAATACAAAAATTTCACACGCTTCCAAATTCCCATTCTACCCCTGTGGAGATGGCAGCAAAGTCGGTTGGTGGGGGGGTCTGCCCGTCATTTTTTGGATCACCACCTCCCTAGCCCGGAAACCCTCCCAAAAAAAATTCATTTCCCTCAGACCACCCACCGGAACTTCCCAAGTCCCTCTCTCCCACCTCCACGACCACCGCACCGGAACATCCCCGCCGGACTTTCCTGGCCTACCCGAGCCCTCGCGATCCTCGTCATCCGGCTGCCTGCCGGAGCCGCTTCATCGACGCCGTCATCAACCGGACCGGATCATCCCCGCCGAACCTCGAAACCATATGCTCATCCAGCAGTCTACCGCAGTCGCTTCAGCTGCGGTATCGTCCACCCCGCCGGAGCCGCTTCGCCGGATCCGTCGTCCACCGCATCGGATCTTGCTCACCGACACCGCTGTGCATGAACCGGATCTGCTTCACCGGCGCAGTGCATGATCTAAACTCTTCTACTGTCGCTTTTCTATTGCTTGCCTGCAAGTTCTTGTTTAATCTTGGGGGAACCTGTTTGTGCTAACGACGCGCCGTTACGTCTTTGCAGATTAGATGAGTAACCATGAAGTGTAATGGCCGTCTCTCCAACCCCAAGTAGCACATGTAGCGTACTTCATCACCGGATCTATCAACCCCAGGAAGATCTGCTGTGACTCCCACAGAGTGCTTCTCCTAATGTAAGTCCCTTGTTTTAGCGCCATGTTCTGGGTTCAGATGCTTGTTTGTCTGAAGCTCTTTTAGTTCATTCCTAGCTATGACCGTAACACGTTGCTATTTTCTACTTCATTGCTAACTTTAAGCGATTGAACATTTTGGTTTGCATTCCCTGCTCTGTAGATGTAGCCATCATAACTTCTATCTTGCTCAGTCGTTGTTACAAAAATTATACTGTAGGTATTATAGTAACATCCTGCTATTATTTAGTTCATGGCCAATTTTAAGTAATTGCACATGTTGGTTCGCATTCCCTGCTCTATAGCTTTTGGCATCGTAACTTCTATATTTGGTTTACATTCCCTGCTCTGTAGATCTAGCCATCATAACTTTATCTTGCTCAGTCGTTGTTACAAAAATTATGGCCTGCTACTATGTTGTTTGTGCCAATTTTTTACTCCATGAACATGTTGGCTTGCATTCCCTGTAGGTGATGCCATTGTTTTGTATCTAGTTCATTGTAAGCTAACAAAGTAAGGACTTAGTTTGGCATGCTATCACTCTGCTATCTAGCCTGTAGTACAAATAAACTTGTCATACTACTAGATAATAATTTTGTGTGCCATCTTGTTCTTCAAAAGCTGCATTATTGACTTGTTTCTCTGACTTGGCATGACGCTCACATATGGAAAGCTGAACATATTGGTTTGCATTCCCTCTTATACAAGTTCACAGGTGATCCCACTATATTCTGTATCTGGTCCATCCTAAGCTCCAGCGTTAACTATCCTCCATGTGTTGCTCATTACAAGTTTATATCCCGAAACATCTTGATTTGCATCCCCTTCACTATAAGTTCAGGAGTATTATTTAGTTCACGGCCAAAATGAAGTAATTGCACTTGGCACATGTTGGTTCACATTCCCTCCTCTTTAGCTTTTGCCATCGTAACTTCTATTTTTGGTTTACATTCCCTGCTCTGTAGATGTAGCCATCATAACTTCATCTTGCTCAGTCGTTGTTACAAAATTTATAGCCTGCTACTATGTTGTTCATGCCAATTTTGTACTCCCTGAACATGTTGGTTTGCATGGGACTCGACAGTAGTAAGTCTGCTGTTTCATTCTAACATGCTCTGTTATATTGGCTGTTGGTATGCGGCATGCACTCTTTGTTTGCTTATTGTGCGCATTACAATGATCTTGTTATAACGACGAAATGATGAGTTCCAAATTCTTTGCCAAACAATATTGTAGTGTCTTTGCCTTTCCATTGTTGCTGTCTTAACTTGTAATGTCTTTGTTTCGGATATAGGTGCTGCATGGACAACTTAAAAGATTGCCGAATCGCTTCATTGTATTGCTAGGTTTAATTACCATTCAATTTCTCTGGGTTCTGTAATATTTTTTTCAATGCCTTGCAGCTGATGTAATATTTAGTTAGTTTTTATAGTTCTTTCACGCATTTTTTCTTTGGTCCTTGTGGTAAGTGAGGCTATCCGACAGAAATCAATGCTTGCGTAAATATTCTCAGCATCTAAATCACGAATTCCCATCCCTTAAACGCCCAATTGCGAAATCACATATGTGCCTCTCGGCCTTTCAGAAATCCTAAAGCGTATACATGCTCGCATATAAACAAGAATCAAACTAAGCCGGTTCACTTACTTCTTGCCACTCCCATTTGATTTACTTCTGACCCCACACACTAATTGGCCGTCTAATTTTGTTTACAAGGACCCCACCAACTACTCGGGCCGCCCACATTAGTTGGGCCGTACCATTTGCTTTTTGTGGACCCCACATAATAAATGGGCCGGCCCTTTAAGAGGAAAGCCACCTGTGTTTTTGGCCCCGCCCACTATCTTGTTGGGCCGGCCCACTTGCTATATGGTGTGACCCCACATACTACAATGCCTTAACAGAAAGTGGGACCCATGTGTTTTTGTCTCGCCACGATTTCCTGTTGGGCCTACCACTTACATGTGTTGTTGTCCTAACATACTAAATGGCCGTCTCTTTAAGAGGAAAGTGGGACCCACCGTTTGGCCCTACCACTCGTCTTCTTGTTGGGCCGGCCCACTCGCTATATGGTGGACCCCACATACTAATTGGGTCACTACTGTGAAAGTGGGACCCACTGTGTTTTTGGCCCGCCACTATGGTCACACCACTGCAAAAGTGGCGGGACCCCAGGCATTAAATGGGTCACCCTTAACAGAAAGTGGGACCCACCGTGCTTTTGCCCTAGCCACTGGCGTATGTAGGACTCCCATTAACGAAATGGGCCGACTCCTTTAATCGGAAAGTGGGACTCCACCTGCAGCTGCCTGTCCGCCCACAGCTTGCTGGGCCGCCCACTGCCACTGACCTCACACCAAATGGGCCTACCCTAACAGAAAGTGGGACTCACCAGAGCTTTTGGCCCGGCCCACTTGCTTCGGGGCTCACGCTGTCGTAAGGCGATTCCCACATGCTGAATGGGCTGCCCATTTAAGTTTTTGACCAGTCAACTCAGAGGTTAAAGGCCCGGCCCACGTAACCAATGGACCAGCCCAACATATAGTTGACCGGTCAACCATGTCATCCGGCCCGGCTCCGCTTTAAGACGTGGTGCCCTGTGTGGGCCTACCATCTACCACTTGGGAGCCAGCGGCTAACGCCGTTAATCGCGCTAACTGCCGTCACGTGTCAGTTTGCATGACGTCAGCAGTCAATGGGCTCCCGAAAACACTTCCGCAACGGTCCGATTTTCCGTATGAAGGCGCCCAAGCGCGACGGGATCGAAAAATCGTCGTTGGGACTTTGCTCCGACGCAGCTCATTAACTAACCCATATCGTCTGCTAGGCCTATAGGCACGAAAAATACCCTTTAGCTGGGACGATTTTGAGACGTTGTCTATCAGAACTTTTCTCAGAGTGAAACCTGCCAGTATTATAGTGCATTAGAATAAAGTTTCCTATGGATTCAAGGGTAGAAATCAAGTTAACTCATTTACATGACATTATTTTTCTTATGTCATAGTAAGCATTAAAGTTGATAAACAATGTCTAGACATATTCAAATCCGACAAATCATGTATATCTATACCCCTAAATCCCTAAACTCTGCCTTATGAAGTCAAGCATGGAAAAGAGATGTGGTTTTGGGTTCCAACATGGAAATTTCAAAAAACTCCCAAAAGCTTCATTTTAGAGTGCCTAAGAAGGATACATGCTTCCCTTTTCATTTTCATGTTTTATAAAACTTGTTTTAATTATCTTGGTCAAACCTAGGATTTGACGAAGATACAAATGGGTGGGCACAATGTTCAAAAAAATCAGAAAAATGAAAAACCAAATCACATAGTCTTCTTATGTCATATCGTAAGCAATCAAGTTGATAAACAAGGTCTAGATATATCCAAACCAGACAAATCATGTATCTACCCTTCGATCTTATGAAGTCTAGCATGAAGGGGAAGTCGTTTTGGGTTTCAAACATTGAAATTTCAAGAACATCCCAAAAGCTTCATTTTAGAGTGACTAAGAAGGATACAGACTTCCCTTTTCATTTTCATGTTTTAAACTTGTTTAAATCTTGGTCAAACCAATGATTTGACCAAGATTCAAATGGGCATAAAATTTAAAAAAAATCAAAAAGAATGAAAAACAAAAGCACATAGCATTCTTAGATATGTCATATGTATAGTAAGCATTCAAGTTGATAAACAAGGTCTCTACATATATATTCAAACCAGAAAATCATGTATATATCTACCCCTAAAACCCTATATAATCTCTACCAATCATGAAGAGAAGTGGTTTGGCTCAAACATGGAAATTTCAAGAACCTCCCAAAAGCTTCATTTTAGAGTGCATAAGAAGGATCCAGGCTTACTTATTCTGCTTTCTATCAGCAGTTAACCAGTTCAAATCTGTCAAACCTAGGATTTGACCAAGATAAGGATCAACACAAAATTAAAAAAATCAGAAAAAAATGAAAACCAAAGTACATAGTCTCTATGTCATATAGTAAGCATATTCATGATAAACAAGGTTTGGACATACTCAAACCATACAAATCATGTATCTATACCCCTAACTGCAAACTTTCATTTTGTAGTCTAACATGAAGAGAAGTGGTTTGGGTTTCAAACATGGAAATTTCAAAACCTCCCAAAAACTTCATTTTAGAGTTGACAAGAAGGTTACATGTTTCCTTTTCAAGCTATGTTTTGTAAACTTGCTTTAAACAATTTCGTAAAACCCCAGGATTTTTATGTATAAAGATACAAATGGTAAACAATATTCAAAAAATCAGAAAATTGAAAAACCAAATCACATTGTCTTCTTTATGTCATATCACACATTCAAGTTGATAAATTAACAAGGTTCAGATATATCCTGAACTGTACAAATCATAACAACTCTGCTGATCTTGTTAAGTCTAGCATGAAGGGAAGTCGTTTTCGGTTTCATACATGGAAATTTCAAGAACATCCCAAAGCTTCCATTTTAGAGTTACTAAAAGAAGGATATACAGACTTCCCTTTTTCATTTTCATGTTTTAAACTTGTTTAAATCCTTGTCAAACCAAAGATTTTGACCAAGATTCAAATGGGCATAAAAATTTAGAAAAAAAATCAAAAGAGAATGAAAAACCAAAGCACATAGCATTCTTATATATGTCATATGTATAGTAAGCATTCAAGTTGATAAACCAGGTCTAGACATATTCAAACCAGAAAAATCATGTATATATCTACCCCTAAAACCCTAAACTCTTTCTTATGAAGTCAATCATGAAGAGAAGTGGTTTGGGGTTTCAAACATGGAAATTTCAAGAACCTCCCAAAGGCTTCATTGAGTGACTAACAAGGATCCATGCTTACCTTTTCATTTTCACAATTTAAACTTGTTTAAATCTTATCAAACCAGATTCAGACCAAGATTCAAATTGCTATAAAATTTTAAAATCAAAAACAAACCAAAGCATAGTCTTCTTATGGCATATAGTAAGCATTCAAGTTGTTAACAAGGTCTAGACATATTCAAACCAAACAAATCATGTATCTATACCCCAACCTCCAATTAAACTCTATATGATGAAGTCAAGCATGAAGAGACGTGGTTTTTGGTTTCAAACATAAAAATTTCACAAAAATCTTCATTTTAATTAGAGTGACTACAGGCTGATACATGCCTTCATTTTCATGTTTTAAACTTGATTAAATCTTGGTCAAACCTAGGATTCACCGCTGCTATCCAAATGAACATAAAAATCAAAAAAATCAAAAGAATGAAAAACCAAAGCAAATAGCATTCTTATGTCATGTCATATAGTAAGCATCCAAGTTGATAAACAAGGTCTAGATGTATTCAAACCATAAAAATCATGTATATATCTACCCCTAACCCTAAAACTATGTCTTATGAAGTCAAGCATGAAGAGAAGTGGTTTTGGTTTCCAAACATGCAAATTTCAAAAAAAAAGCTTCATTTTCGGGAGACTAAGAAGGATCCATGCTTACCTATTTATTTTCATGTTTTAAATTTGTTTAAATCTTGGTCAAACCCAGATTTGACCAAGATTCAAATGCGAAATTAAAAAGATTGCCCGTCGAGTGAAACTCTGAGGAAGAGGGATCACTTCCTAAGGAGAGAAGAAAGGAGAGAATTATATGTCTCCCCTTTCTGTGATGATGACTTTTGTGTGTGGTCTGTCTGGAGCAGAGGTGAAGCATGGCTGAATGAGCTCTAGCTGATACGAGAATGAGAGAGATTTGTTTTTTTGTGAGAGGGACAACCGAAGGATCTAGAAGGACCCACATACTTCCAATACGCATCCTGATGCGTCTTCTCTTGACAAAGAAGATGGCTGAGAGTTTGCGTACCTATTGCACGTGACTTGTGCTCATCAAGCGGGGACCCCACGCTGTAAGGCACCACACGTAAGGGACAAGATCTGTTATGTAAAAACTCTATTGATTATTATAGTGCATAGAACAAAGTTTCCTATGGATTTAAGGGTGAAATCTAAGTTAACTCATTTACATGACATTATTTTTCTTATGTCATATAGTAAGCATTAAAGGATAAACAATGTCTAGACATATTCAAACCAGACAAATCATGTATCTATACCCCTAACCCCTAAACTCTGTCTTATGAAGTCAAGCATGTGAAGAGAAGTGGTTTTGGGTTTCAAACATGGAAATTTCAAAAACCTCCCAAAAGCTTCATTTTAGAGTGCCTAAGAAGGATACATGCTTCCCTTTTCATTTTCATGTTTTATAAAACTTGTTTTAATTATCTTGGTCAAACCTAGGATTTGACGAAGATACAAATGGGTGGGCACAATGTTCAAAAAAATCAGAAAAATGAAAAACCAAATCACATAGTCTTCTTATGTCATATCGTAAGCAATCAAGTTGATAAACAAGGTCTAGATATATCCAAACCAGACAAATCGTGTATCTACCCCCTTTCGATCTTATGAAGTCTAGCATGAAGGGAAGTCGTTGGGTTTCAAACATTGAAATTTCAAGAACATCCCAAAATTAAGCTTCATTTTAGAGTGACTAAGAAGGATACAGACTTCCCTTTTCATTTTCATGTTTTAAACTTGTTTAAATCTTGGTCAAACCAATGATTTGACCAAGATTCAAATGGCCCTAAAAATTCAGAAAAAAATCAAAAGAATGAAAAACCAAAGCACATAGCATTCTTAGATATGTCATATGTATAGTAAGCATTCAAGTTGATAAACAAGGTCTAGACATATATATTCAAACCAGAAAAATCATGTATATATCTACCCCTAAAACCCTATATAATTAAACTCAGTCAATCATGAAGAGAAGTGCTTTTGGGTTTCAAACATGGAAATTAGAACCTCCCAAAAGCTTCATTCTAGAGTGACTAAGAAGGATCCAAAGTTTACTTATTCGTTTTCACGTATTAAATTTTGACTAAATCTTGGTCAAACCTAGGATTTGACCAAGATATGATTCAAATGTGCAGAAAATTAAAAAAATCAGAAAAATGAAAAACCAAAGTACATAGTCTTCTTATGTCATATATATAGTAAGCGCATTAAAGTTGATAAACAAGGTCTGGACATATTCAAACCATACAAATCATGTATCTATACCCCTAACCCTAAACTTTGTCTTATGATCGAGAATAGAAGTGGTTTTGGGTTTCAAACATGGAAATTTCAAAAACCTCCAAAAACTTCATTTTAGAGTGATTAATAGGTTACATGTTTCCCTTTTCATGCCATGTTTTAAACTTATAAATTATCTTGCAAAACCTAGATTTCATGAAGATAAGCAAATGGGTGGGCACAATATTCAAAAAAATCAAAATTGAAAAACCAAATCACATTGTCTTCTTACAGTCATATCGTAAGCATTCAAGTTGATAAATTAACAAGGTCTAGATATATCCAAACTAGGATAAATCATGTATCTACCCCCGTCGATCTTATGAAGTCTAGCATGAATAGAAGTCGTTTTGGGCCATACATGGAGAACTTCAAGAACATCCCAAAAGCTTCCATTTTAGAGTTACTAAAAGAAGGATATACACTTATCTTTTCATTTTCATGTTTTAAACTTGTTTAAATCCTTGTCAAAACCAAAGATTTTGACTCAAGATTCAACAAGTATAAAATTAGAAAAAATCAAAAGAGAATGAAAAACCAAAGCATAGCATTCTTATATATGTCATATGTATAGTAAGCATTCAAGTTGATAAACCAAAGTCTAGACATATTCAAACTATAAAAAAATTATGTATATATCTACCCCTAAAACCCCTAAACTTCTTTCTTATGAAGTCAATCATGAAGAGAATTGGTTTTGGGTTTCAAACATGGAAATTTCAAGAACCTCCCAAAAGATTTAATTTAGAGTGACTAATAAGGATCCATGTATGAGGCCCCGGACTAACTGTCCGAAACACCCGTTATGCATACACATTCACGATCCCATGATCAGTGTGTCGTGAAAGCATAACCGAACTGGTATCAAATACATCATCCATTACAGTACCGAATAAAAAAATTACAATAGGTCACATGACCAATACTTACATAAGAGCCGCAATGGCAGGAGATCAACAATCACACAGCGGAAATACTTCAGACGAAAGCGTTCGCATGGCCCAAGTCATGCCATAACCCTACAGGCAACTGACTGGGAAGACGTTCCTAGCTCGCATAGACGTCGTCAACTCCTTCTTCATCCGTCGAACTCCTTCAAGTCTGGCCAAGTAAATAGCCAGGGACAAAGCCATGAGTACATTATGAATTGTACTCGCAAACCACCTTAGAGAGAAGTAAAGGATATGCATATTTGGCAGTAGCAAGGAAGAGGCACTATTCTAGGGTTACAAGGAGTGAGAGATAGTTTCTCTCGAGAATATGACATCTCTATATCTTTGTTGAAAAACCTTTTTGAAAACAAGTTTTCTTTTGAAGACCTATAGGTAAGGGTGACCCATTTTCCTTTCCGGCCATCTCATATGGCCAAAACAACTTTTCCAACTTTCCACCGTACCTCCCAGGTACATTTCCACCAGCTGGCATCATTTTCCCGAAACATTTTTGAGAAAACACTTTTATAAACCAAAACTTTCCTCTAATGCCACGTACCGCCATTCCCATGTCCATAACCGCGGACACGGCTATTCGAATAGATTTACACTCTGCAGAGGTTGTACACTTTCACCAAAAGATCCGATAAATCCGCCGGGATCATCCCTGGTTCACCAAGCGTCAAAACGCGAGGCTCGGATAACCGATCGTAGTTTTTCGCTTGCTCGCCTTAGCCTAAGACATGCCGAATGAGTTGTACCTCCCAACACCAGAGTCCGGGATGCCGTTTACCCAGGAGTTGCAAAGTCCCCGACACCCGACCCTCCGGAATGCCATCCAACCACTTAGGCATCTTTCAATGGGAGCTCATAAGTTGTACCCCGCGTACCTAAAAAGGCAAATGGGTTGCGTCCCTTCTCATGGGAAGAACCCCGGTCGAAGCGTCCATGGTCGGACTGCCACTACACTTGCAGGACCCAAACTAAGGCGAGACAAACTACTACGTTACGCCCGTCCTAATTAAAGGGTAATGTGTTGTACTGATAGGTCCTATTGCATTATGGTCACTAAGGTTTTTCGAAACAACTTTTCATCCCCTATTTGCCTCCAAAGAATATCTTTCATAAAACCTTTTTGTATTTTATAAACCACACTTAAGGTAATATTTATTCAAGGTTTTCGAAAAATCTCTTTTCTTGAAAACTTTTCTCAAACCTTTTTCAAAGGGCTCCTAACCTATAAACTTTCTTGAAAATGGTAACAAGAAAGATAGGTGTTAAGCAATTATATCACTAATAAGCATTTGTTTGCAGGTATCATCCAGGGCCGCACCTGCAGGGAATAATAAAAACACCGAAAGTGGAAGGACCACTCACATAAACAACAAAACATGCAATTTATAAAATAATAATGAAGAGTAAGATAATTAGGGATGAGATATGCATCAAGAGGTGGCTTGCCTTGGTTGGCTATTTGTCCCTGGACTTCTTCAAATCTCTCGTCTCTTCCTTTCGAAAATTCTCACCGGAATCCTCTCCTCCTTCTCCGATAGTACTCGCATTCTAGAGCCGCAAGATAAAAGAGAAGGCAATCAATCCCTAGGCATAGCATCAAACCACACAACAACACACAACAGCCAACCACTAAATCAGAGACACTAAACACATCAAATAATAGCACCTAGGGGCATATGGTTATTTTACACAAAATTCACTTTCAACAAACTTCATAATCTACAATAAAGGTGGCTAATGAACTTTAGAAACCACCGCAGGGTCTGGTGCCAAAGTTCATTTAAAAATATTTTAAATAAAACAACATACTCCTCCCTATGAGTAAAATAAGCACTAGCATCTATTTAACAAGTACTCCAGAATAATGCACACACATTTGCAAATCACAGAGAGTAAAGCTTGATTTTATAAAGCTACAGAAATTGGATTCACTAAATTTGGGTTTTTAAAACAATAGATTTTTATAAAACCAGAAATGACTTAGGAACCATTTAAATGGTCTAAATCTTTCTGTGAGTCACAAAAATACATGCAGCATATCTACTGAAGCTACTAACATTTAGAACACACGCACTTAACCAAACACAAAATATGTTTTTAAATAATTTAAAACATTTTAATAAGTCAAAAAACTAGAATAAAGGATTTTCAAGGAAAACCATTATTATATATATAGCAAACTGTAAAACCATACCAACAGATAGGCACAGAAAATGTGATCCACCAAAATTAAATGGCATTTTTCTGAGCTACAAATTAATTTCCACAATTTTTTTATACTAAAAAGGCACTCTATTTTGGTTATAAAATCTCCAAATATAGGTCACAAAAATATTTCCTCTGACCTATATACTCCTAACATGATATCTACAACAAGCACTTTGATTTTCCCCAAAACCATGTTTATTTTCTGAATTAAAATCAAAGAAGAATAGCTCTCTAGGTAGAATTTGGATTTCATAATCAAACAAGATCTAGGAATCTCCTGCATGTGAGACCCATGCCAAAATAAAAGGTATTGAGTTCTATTTCAGAAAATTGGTTTCACTCAAAAAATGGTTCACACAATTCTCACAATCAATAAAACACTCTAACAGCAACATTTCAGTAAAATAATAACCAGTAAAAATCTATAAGGGCAAAGCACATGCATGCAATACAGGGTGGTTAGAAATTTGTTTAGGAGTATTTATAAATTAGAATCATCAAATTTGGGGCTTCAGAATATCTGTGATTTTAAAACCTAGAGTAGATCTGCAGACTAATATTTTCACAGAAATATTCGAGAAAAGAGGCATACGAAATGACCGGCGAAGCGGATCGACACTGGGCCAGTCCGTCTACGGCTCTAGAAACTGAGATGGAAAAATGTTAAAAACCTGACTACAAGGGACCCACACGTCATTCTCTTAGCTGAAAATGAATGGGTGCGTTACCATTGGATCTAGATCTAATGGATGTGGTTAACCAACAGGACGGAGGAAAGGTGTCTGTTTCAATAATCATGCGAAGGAGCTAATCGTGCATGCATGTACTGCAAACTCGTGGTTGCTAGCTGAAGACGACGACGAGGCCTCGTGAGCTCACCTGGGACGGCCGGAGACGACGGAGCGAGGCACTTTGCTCGCCTTGCTGGTGCTGGAGCAGAGCTCTCGGTCGACGACGCGGACAGGAGCGTGCACGACCCCGGGACAGACTATCGACGGACGAAGCCGACGACGGCGACACGGTGGCACGGTGCGCAGCCTGGGGCAGCTCGGTTGTTCTTCAAGGTCGTGCAGGAGAAGTTGTGACGCCGGCATCGGCAGGACCAGCGATGCAGCGCTTCACGCACGGACCTCGACGGTGACGAAGCTTGACGGCGTGGAACTCTGCTGCGCGCCGCGCGGTGGTCGACGACGACAGATGTGTCGCTGAGCATCACCGGGAGTGGGCGGTGTAGGCGACGTGAAGGAGGCGCGGCGGTGGATGAGGACGCGAAAGAGGTTCATCTCGGTTCACTTGGACGTGCCGGCGAACTCCAAGGCGACGCCGGAGCTCGACGCGGGCGTGCGCGAATGCCCGATCGGCGACGCGAACAACAAAGTGCGCCGACGGCTCGGCCGGTGAACTCGCTGCTGGCGTCGTCCTTGCAGGTCTCGGGCGATGGAGGGGATGCAAGGAACAGTTCTGAAAAGGCTCTGCGACGATGAGCTTCTCGGCTTGGTCGACTCGGACGCGCGACGAGTGGCGGACGACGAGTGCCGCATACGCAAGCATTAGCAGCGTCCGGACGACGACGTCCTTCCAGTATCCCTGACAGAGAAAAGGGCTTAGATGAGCATCTGCCGCGGTCTCAGAGACACAAGGAGGAGAGTGAAGAGGTCAGAACTTGAGTACTGGCCGATCTGATACCAAACACAGCCCCCGCCACGAGTGCTTCCGACGACCGACATGACGAAGTGATTTCCGACGAGACGTCACGCACGTACGATATTGTACTTCCGCCGTGAGGTACGGCCCAGCTAGCCGTTTGCTTGATCGATCTTGTGATCTGCTAGCTAGTAGTACTCACGCGCACAATACAAAAGACATGTCACAGGTGCATATCGCACCTGGTGTTTTTCCCTGTATTGATTCAACTCACGGTAGATTACAGGGTAGGATCGATGCCATATATATGCCAGACTACTACCCGATCTTAATAGTAAACTCACTTTAACTAAAACTCACCCTACGTATTCTACTCTGCACGTGTATGATGCCGTGTTAGCGTAGGGAGGCTTATCATTCCACAATCACCCCCAAGCACGACGTGCGCTTCACCTCGACCAGGTCCCAAATGCGCCGCCTGCTTCCCGCAGCGCCTTCCTGGCATTGCTTGCCGCCTCCTCGTGGAACCCATGCCACCGACTCTACCTTCGCCGGCTGCTTTAGCCTACGACACCCTCCTTGTCCGCGTCTCGCCACCGGTTCCTCGATGAACAAACATATTCGTGTGCTTCATCTTCACCGGATTATTCACCGTCCAAATTCCTTTTCCGGATAAGCAGTTCAACACGTGTCGCATGCGGCTCGCATCGGTCGTAGTCGTCTCATCTCCAAAGGCGCCGAAGATAGCACGACGATTTTCCGTGCCCGACGTCGCGCTTCCCTGCCTCTATCACTTGAGGGTCCTCCATATGTTGGTTGAGGTTCCATCTAACTCTCTGAGTTGGATTGTGGTAAATCTTGCATGCTACAATTTTCGAGTATCCTTATTGAATATCTCCTTCATATGTAGCTTGAACTTGCAAATTCCACCTTATCCGTAGGCATGACTCCAACACCCCCTCCCGTGCTTGCGCCCTGAGCCTCACGTTCCTGAGTGAACACCGACCTTGTTCTCTCCTCGCACATCGGTTGTGCCGAAGATCTCCAGAATACAAATCGGCAAACGCTTTAAATATTTCCGGGTTAGGTAGCCGTCTGCTCCAAGACAATGGAAAAAGCGACGAACTGATTTCTTCCTGCCGCTCCGCGATCGCCGGCAAAACCACACTAGTTGCTCGGAACTACCAAACCTCCAGCAGAGCGCTTCCACGTTATTTTGGTTCCGTCTTGTAGTCGATTTGCTCCTAGTGCGTAACTGCTGCACCCCCGATTCGCTTCCCCGGGCACCTTTTGCCCCATTTTCATGTGAACCTCCACGTCGCCACACACCGCTCCCCGCGACGTGAAAACGTGGCCCTCTCCACTTCTCGACTAGTGCTAGTCCCTCCGGACCGTGTCCTAGATCAAGACTCACGTCACACGCAGACTTGCCCTCTGGGCACTCCTTTGGCCCAAGCTCCTCACTGAAATCCTTTCCTAGACCTTCGGGGCTCTGCACATGAACGCCGCCATGCCTCGCTGATGGCCGCTCCTCTAGCATTTCTCCCTCTCAGCTCTGACCTTCGAAGGTCTTCAACCCGGACGTGGTTTCAAAGCGCAAGGCCCTAGTCCAAGCCAGGCTCTCATGCGTAGCTCCTTCCGTCGAGACAGCAGATCGATTCTCGCCGATCGCTAGAGTTGCCGCCGCGAAGCTCCCTTGGACAACACTGGATCGCTTCCATCACCATAACCACCTGCACACGCACCAGCGTGCCTAGTCGCGACGTCCACGTTGTTGAGTTGCTGCGCTGCGTGTCCGCCACCCACGCACAGCCGATACCGTGTCAACGTCTTCACGAGTTTCTTCCTTGATCATCTCTGCATGCTCAAAATCACCGCTCACAACAAGAAAACTCTTCCGCTCCGTGGAATCCCAACCATGATAGGTCTTCTCAAAGACTACTGCCGCATGTGACAATCACCTTATTCGCCGAGGGATTGCACAAACGGTACGCGAGCCTTCTTCATAGCGTCATGATCATTGAGTACTCCGATCTCGCCAAAAGTTTCTCTTATGGTCGGATACCGTCTTTGACATGCGCCACACCCAAAAGTGCGAAGATGATCAACCGAGGGCTTTCGTCCGTACTTCATGCTTCAGACGAGTCCCACCAACCATACTCTCCTAGTTGGCGCCCTGCTCAAACAGCAGACACGTGTTGGACTGCCTCTCACCTCTAACTTTCCGGCAAGCCTTGCTCTCCATCATGCTCCTCGCCATGGCCACCACCGTATGCTTCAATTCACCACCCCGATCTATGCGTAGGGACTTTTTCGCCTTCGCCTTGACCTCTCCAAACTCTTCCTGATCTTCTCGAATGCTTTGTAGACCTTGATCTTTACTCTTCGCAACACAATCCACATGTATTGGCTGAGATCATCCACCACAAGCATGAAGTACTCATTGCCGGACGGGGTTGCGGGTGAAATTGGACCGCATATATCGCCATGAACGAGCTCCAAAGCTTCACTTGCCTCAAACGCGACCACGTGGCATGGGCACCCGTTGCTTCGACGACACCTTGTCGCATAGCTTGTCCACGTGATCCACACGAGACCGTGATCCGTCACAATCTCACAGAGTCGGATGGAGGAGGTAGCTCCTCCTCGTCCTTCTGCTCGCATACTTCGAGCATCAGCATCATCGGTCCATCATCTCCTTCCTGGGCGATGAGAGCCCTTTCCTTTGGCTTCAAAGTGGTTTCCGGCAATCAACCTTGAAGTGACCGAGCTTGCCGCAGTTATGGCATCTTACTTTCTTGATGTCAAACTTCCTCTCGGCGCAGCGTCACTCTCGTCCTCTCGCGATGTACTTTTTCGCCGAGCGCAGAAGCTTCTTTTTATCACTTCGTTGTCATATGCCTTATCGCTCTTCTCTTTGGCGACCACCGCCGCCACCGCAATGTAAGCATAACGAAGCTCATCCGGTACCACATCACCATGTGATCTTCATCCGCTCATCATGAGCCTTGAACCGTCCAACTAGATCATCCATCGTGAGAGTCTTGAGATCGACGCATTGCTCGATCGCCGAACAACGACAAGTAACACGGCGGCACCGCGCGAAGGAAATGCCTTACGATCGAGATTCCCTGAGCTTCTCGTCGAGCGCGCGAATCCCATTGACTAATGTTGGCGACCTCAAGCGAAGGTCTGGCCGCCTCATCTTTCTCCCATCTCCGTGACTTCGTACTTCTTCGCAAGGTTTGTAGGGCCATGATTAATGCCGCATGACCAAGATTCAGCGTCTTGATCGTCTCCACGCTCCTTTGCAGATGCTCCGAGACAGGGTGTCGTTCACGTCCATCTAAGCATCACCGAGCAGATGGTCGTGAGTGCCTCTGCTTGGCCCAAGGCACGCCCGCGCGTCCTTCTGAACTCGTCGCCTGGATCAGCTCCTCCCGTATTTCTGACTCGAGCGCCACATCATCGTGTCGCCCACACCGTGTAGTTGTCGCGGATGTACTGCGGGTACTGCGTCGACACCGGCGGCCATGCATACGGGAAGACTCGCTCACTTCCTTTCGTCATGACCTCCCGTTACTAGGAGATCCTCCAACAGGCTCGATACCAATTGTTGGCCTGCACTCCAGCATTTCGCCGATCCGACACAAACACAGCCTCCGCGCCGAGTGCTTCCCGACGACCGATGACGGCGATTTCCGACGAGACGTCATGCACGTACGATACATTTCCGCCGTGAGGGGACGCCTAGCTAGCTAAGCTCTTGCTTGATCGATCTTGTGATCTCGTTAGCTAGTAGTACTCACGCGCACAATACAAAGCGATTATAGCCATGTGTGCATATCGCACCTTGGTGTTTTTCCTTGTATTGATTCAACTCACTCAGATTACAGTAGGATCGATGCATATATATATGCCAGACTACTACCCGATCAATAGTAAACCGACTTTAGAATTAAAACCTTACCCTACGTATTCTACCAGACAGGTGTATGATGCCGTGTTAGCGTAGGAGGGCTTATTCCAACAAAGAGGTGATGATACCGCTTGCAACGGGCCACGACGTCGAGCCTCAGCTCGGTCTCTTTCTTCGTCATATGAAGGCCAGGGGCTTCTCGCCTCTTCTTCTTCTTTGGGAGAAGCAGAGAAGTGATAAGATGAGAGAATGGGGTGGAAAGGCAGAGAGGACTCCTGGTCCGGTTTAAAGAAGTGGAGGGCAAAGGTGGTGCACCGTGGACGGGCGTGCCTGGATCATATGGCTTAGCGGTGAGCTGCACTCACGACCTTCCATTGGCTGCTAGAGCGGCGGGGGAGGCAACTGCACGCACGTGAGAAAGTTTTGGAGGGTAGCTCTGCCACGATGCTGCTTAGGGTGTCGAGATCGAGCCGTCGTGTATGCCCGTCTTCGATGCTCACGGAAGGAAAGACACATGGGACGGCGTCCCGGGACAGTCACAGGGAGATAGGGTGGTGCCTGCTCGCGTGAGTGACGGGTTTTCTGAGGGTAGCTGCTGCCTGGCTGCCGCGAGGGAAGCCGTGGTCAAGCCGAGTCGATGTGCTCCGCCTGACAAAGCTCACAAACAACTCGAGAGGCGGTTCAGCAAGGAGGGGAGGTGGTCGGGCAGCTGGGCAGTGCCATGCTTCTGCCCACGGAACTGACGATCGGGATAGGTTTCGCGCGCTGTCATGTGGATGACGCCTGGTCATGGCCTGAGATTGGTGTTGAGTACTGCCTGGTGCCTTTGGGGGCGTGTGTGTGAACCTTGTGTTGGTTCAGGTCGGTGCGTTGGCCTGGAGGTGTGGTGGTGATCAAAGAGAAAGAGGAGACACATACACATGCAATTTCGCTGCATGGTCCGTTCCATCTTTTGAATAGGTGAGCTAGTTCATTGTCCAAACCGACAATGTAGGCTAATTAGTGATGATGTTGACGATGGTTTGTCCCTATGTGGATAAATGGAGTTTAGAAGTGTGTTGGAGAGATAGAGATGTTGTGGAGATTTAATTATTAACAACACGATCAAGATGGCATTGATTCACTTTTTGACTAGGAGAATGATGGTGCTAGGTGGAGGATCAGAGTGGTGGCTTAAGGTATAGAAGGTTGACATTTAAATCTAGAATTTAAATGTACTAGCATAGGTCACTATAAGGGTTGGTCAAAATTTGGATTAACTTTCGTAGAGCTAGTTTTGAAATTTTGGAAGGGGCTAAAGTAATATTTTGAGATAAAATAGATTTATCCTCATGTCTATGCCTAGTAGATTTTTCCCACGTATTAAATATGCAAGAAAATGCAAGGGGTGACATAAGTACCATTCACATGGCATTTGATAAAAGAAAATTTTATTTTTGAACGCAAGAGTAGTTTATAAAATATCAGTCCCCTTCCTAGTTTTATTTGAGAAAATATTTTAAAACAAATGAATTAGGTGTCAAACAATTTGTAAAAAAATTGAGAAGAAATAAAATAGGTTTGGGTCAAGAATGTTTTCTACCATAGAGTGGGATGATCTTGGAGAGGTTGAGATACAATTGAGATTAATCATTTGTTGGGCCAAATGATCATCTAAAAAGATCCAAAGACAGATGGAGTGGATGACATTTCAATGATAGACTGATGAGATGTCTTAGTGACAGTTGGGTAATGCCATGGATAATTGATCACATATCAATTAGTCCTAAAATTTATCATGTTCATGGTCTTTATTAGATTTAAACTAGATAAGAAACCTATTTTGAAAAGTTTTAAAGAGAGAAGGTTTGTGAGGTGGTGGGTAGATGACCCATAGTTAAAGTAGAATAAGTCGAGGATTATTCCATTTTAAAGCCACGAAATCAAAATCTGCATATAAAGATTTTGTAAAATTTTGAAGTCACACTAAGTAAGGGTAAACCATTTGGAAAATATTTTGTATCAAAAATAATTTAGAATCCCTTTTTTATATACTATGATTCGAGGTGACCATAGCCAATTTTAAAATAAAAGGTGTTTGGCAAGATCTTTGAATTTAAATTAAGACAAACAAAATAGGTTTTTATATGGACATAATGTCTAAGTATTTTTGAAGAGAGAGATTAGGTGATAAAGAGTGGCTTACAAGATGAGTGTTTTCTTTCGTAGATAAGAAGATGTGTTGAGGTACTTCACTTAACATTATTCAACAAGCATCACCTATCAAACAAAGTCGTACATATTTCAACCAAACTTAATCAATTTATAGAAAAAGTTTTTGTTCCCCCTGATTTTTGCACTTTGGACAACAAACAAGGCTAAGTAAAAGTTGGGGTGTTACAGACCTTCCACCCTTAAAATAATCTCACCTGAGACACTGTGGTACTAGAGAAGTTGTTAGAAGCTAAATTGCTAGACTCCATCCTCTCGTAGACGGTCGTTGTCTAAAGTCATAGCCCAGCTTCGAGGAGTTGGTGATTTTCCGCCGAGGGCAATGAAGAGGTTGACTACTCCATGTAGGTGTTAGATCTGTAGCTTCTAAGCGATCCTAGCGGGGGTTCAAGATTCTGGGAGAGTTAGTGCACTCCAGCGGTGCTTTAGCAGGGTTGGAAACTTTCTAGAGTTAACTTTAAATTTTAGTGGATGACGAAGTCTTCCACCCTTAAGATTTTTCATTGGGGGTTCGGGAAAATTCAGAGTCGTCTTTGGGGTTCCGGGCCTGAGACTCGAAGAAGTCATCGATCTCCCGTCTTGAGTTGAAGAATCTTCGTGGCGAAGTGCACCACAGCCTTCAAGAGGCACACACTCTGCCACGTATCCGTAAGGCGCTCATTAAGTTAGTAAGTCAACGGAACTCCCCGGGTGGTCTTCTCATAAAGCAGCAACAACAAATGTCGAAAAATTGGGTCACTTAGGTTGATGCTGACTAAGGTACACCAATTTTTGAGTCTTGGAGTTATCTTCAACGGCTTCACTTGAAGAGGACCTGATGGACCTACAAGCAACTTGGCTCGGTGCTATGGCTCACTTAGCTTGTTGAATAGTGAGTCAGCCGAGAACTCAAGAATATAACCAAGGTTAGCACGATTATGCTCTGGTCGACAAAATTAGTATGTCTTCATCTTCGCAGAGTTGCACGATCTTGAAGTACCGGCTTCTACTTCATTGGCGTCGCGGCTGTCGTGGTTTGAATGTCGATCAAGTTGGGTGCTCCGAGAAAACAAGGTTGCATTTAGTTGTTACCCAAGTTAGAGTTAGAGTTTTCCCGTTAACTTTTGTAAACTAACGGCCTAATTTCTACCCGAATTTGGTTCGCATGCAGGGAAAATAAACTTAGGAGTGTTTCCAGACAGTATACTACATAGAAAGGATTTTTCGAAATAAAGGCTAGAGCAAGCATAGACACAACAAGCAATCACAAGCACTCAAGCAGCAAATTCACAACACCACAAGCAATCATGAAAACCACACGAGGTATTTCAAGTACCCAAGGATACCTAATACGCAGGGGTAGCTCAATCGAAGCAATTGAGTTTGTCTTATCAATCCTTATAGGCTTGGGTTGGTCGAGATGCTGACGTCTTCATTTTGTCGATATTGACTTCATAACCGTGATTCTTGTAGAATTTGGGTGGTGAAGTAGACCTGATGTTGAGTCATCGATGTTGAGTCAAGCAGTGCTCATGTGATCTTCCTGTCTCAAGAGGGGTAGATGTCGAGGTACTTCCAAAGTTGACAACTTCTGGTGGCTGGCCTAAAAATTACTAGTCAAGAATTGAGGACTCGATCCCTGGCGACTGCAAAAGTGCAAGTCCAAAGAGGAACAAGGTCAACTCCTTGACAGACTTTGGTGACAACCAAAGACATGCTATGATTATCCCCATACGCGTAGTGCGAGCTCACGCCCATCTTCAATAGTTGGGCAAATGAGATACTTCCTGAAAGGTTGATCCATCTTCGACTTCGAGCCTCCGAGTCTGAGTTGGGGACATCGTCCAACATGTTGATTTGGAAGAGGATGAGATAGTAGAATCATAAATTTTCAAAATCTTTCGAAATCAGAGAGCGAGGTAAGAATGAGAAGTTTTTGAAAGGAAAAGAAGATAGAAGCTAAGCTTCTAGTTGCTTAGGAAAATAAGTTTCATAAATAGTTTTACCAAAGTATTATTGTCCTATCTAACGTCCATGCTAACTAAGGTCTCCTACAGTCAGGATGCTCTGATACCAGCTCTGTGGGGCCCCGGACTAGCTGTCCGAAACACCCGTTATGCATACACATTCACGATCCCATGATCAGTGTGTCGTGAAAGCATAACCGAACTGCATCAAAACACATCATCCATTACAAAGATCGAATAAAATGATTACAATAGGTCACTAATGACCAATAGTCTTCACATAAGAGCCGTGATTGGCAGAGACTCAAGAATCACACAAATGTGAAATACTTCATACGAAAAGCGTCTCGTATGGCCCAAGGTCATGTCATAACCCCACAGAAACCGACCGGGAAGACGTCTTAGTCGGCATAGACGCGTCAACTCCTTCTTCATCCTGCCGAACTCCACCAAACCAAGTAAATAGCTGACAAGCCATGAGTACATTATGAATTGTACTCTAAACCACCTAGAGAGAAGCAAAGGATATGCATACTTGCGTGAGCAAGGAATAGGTAACTATCCTAGGTTACAAGGGGAGTGAGAGATAGTTTTCCTGAGAATATGACATCTCTACATCTTGTTGAAAACCTTTTGAAAAATGTTTTTGAAGACCTATAGGTAAGGGTGACCCATTTTCCTTTCCGGCCATCTCATATGGCCAAAACAACTTTTCCAACTTTCCACCGTACCTCCCAGGTACATTTCCACCAGTCCCACTGGCATCATTTTCCCGAAACATTTTTGAGAAAACACTTTTATAAACCAAAACTTTCCTCTAATGCCACGTACCGCCATTCCCATGTCCATAACCGCGGACACGGCTATTCGAATAGATTTACACTCTGCAGAGGTTGTACACTTTCCCCACAAGATCCGATAAATCCGCCGGGATCATCCCTGGTTCACCAAGCGTCAAAACGCGAGGCTCGGATAACCGATCGTAGTTTTTCGCTTGCTCGCCTTAGCCTAAGACATGCCGAATGAGTTGTACCTCCCAACACCAGAGTCCGGGATGCCGTTTACCCAGGAGTTGCAAAGTCCCCGACACCCGACCCTCCGGAATGCCATCCAACCACTTAGGCATCTTTCAATGGGAGCTCATAAGTTGTACCCCGCGTACCTAAACAGGCAAATGGGTTGCGTCCCTTCTCATGGGAAGAACCCCGGTCGAAGCGTCCATGGTCGGACTGCCACTACACTTGCAGGACCCAAACTAAGGCGAGACAAACTACTACGCTACGCCCCGTCCCACTAAAGGGTAATGTGGTTGTACTGGCTAGGTCCGGTTTCGTACTATGGTCACCAAGGTTTTTCGAAAACAACTTTTCATCTCCATTTGCCTCCAGCAATATCTTTCATAAACCTTTTTGTGTTTCACCAAACTGGGCAGGGCTACTCCACCCCAAGGTTTTCGAAAATTTCTTTTCTTGAAAAACTCTTTCTCAAACCTTTTTCAAAAGGGCTCCCTAACCTATAGTCCAAGCTTGAAAAGCGGCAACAAGAAAGATAGGGTGTTAAGCACCATATCACTAATAAGTATTTGTTTAGTAGGTATCAACGAGGGCTGCACCCGTAAGGGTGGAATAATAAAACACCGAGTGGAAGGACCACTCACATAAATAAATAAAACATGCAATTTATAAAAGTGCTAATAATGCAAGAGTAAGATAATTAGGATGAGATATGCATCAAGAGGTGGCTTGCCTTGGTTGGCTATTTGTCCCTGGACTTCATCTTCACGAATCATCTGCTCTTCTTCCTCTTTCAAAATTCTCACCTAATCCTCTCCTCCTTCTCCGATAGTACTCGCATTCTAGAGCCGCAAGATAAAAGAGAAGGCAATCAATCCCTAGGCATAGCATCAAACCACACAACAACACACAACAGCCAACCACTAAATCAGAGACACTAAACACATCAAATAATAAAGACCTGGGTGCATATGGTGCTAAAAAGGCTCTGCCTCACAACAAATCATAATCTACACAATCAAAGGTGGCTAATGACCTTTGGAAACCACCAGTAGGGGTCTGGTGCCAAGGTTCATTAAAAAGCATTTTAAACAAAACACACTTCTCTATGAGTAAAATATACTAGCATCTATTTAACAAGGCACTCCTTAATAATGCACAATATTTCTGTAAAATCACAGAGAGTAAAGCTTGATTTTATAAAGCTACAGAAATTGGATTCACTAAATTTGGGTTTTTAAAACAAAAGTTATGATTTTTATAAAACCAGAAATGACTTAGGAACCATTTAAATGGTCTAAATATTTCTGTGAGCCACAAAAATACATGCAGCATATCTACTGGAAGCTATTAACATGTGGAACTCACATGCACTGGAAGTTTTCAAAAATAAGCTTTTAAATATTTTTAAACATTTTGACAAGGCAGAAACTAGAGCATTTTCAAGTGAAAACCATTATTAGAGCATAGCAAACCAGTAAAAACCATACTAACAGATAGGTACAGAAAATGTGATCCACCAAATTGTTTGGCATTTTTCTGAGCTACAAATTAATTTCCACAATTTTTATACTAAAAGGCACTCTATTTTGGTTACAATTCCATAAATAAAATATAGGTCACAAAAATATTTCCTCTGACCTGGTTATACCCTAACATGATATCTACAACAAGCACTTTGATTTTCCCCAAAACCATGTTTATTTTTCGAATTAAAAATCAAAGAATAGTTTCTAGGTAGAATTTGATTTGCTAATCAAACAAGATCTAGGAATCTCCTGCATGTGAGACCCATGCCAAAATAAAGGTATTGAGTTCTATTTCAGAAAAATTGGTTTCACTCAAAAAATGGTTCACACTACCTCACAATCAATAAACACTTCTAACAGCAACATTTCAGTAAAATAATAACCAGTAAAAATCTATAAGGGCAAAGCACATGCATGCAATACAGGGTGGTTAGAAATTTGTTTAGGAGTATTTATAAATTAGAATCATCAAATTTGGGGCTTCTGTGAATATCTGGTGATTTAAAACCTAGAGTAGATCTGCAGACTAATATTTTCACAGAAATATTCGAGAAAAGAGGCATGGGCCGAAATGACCGGCGAAGCGGATCGACACCGGGCCAGTCCGTCTACGGCTCTGAAACTGAGATGGAAAATGTTAAAAACCTGACTACGGGACCCACACGTCATTCTCTTAGCGAAAATGAATGGTAAGTTACCATTGGATCTAGATCTAATGGATGTGGTTAACCAACGTGACTTGGAGGAAAAGGTGTCTGTTTCAATAATCATGCGAAGGAGCTAATCGTGCATGCATGTACTGGTAAAACTCGTGGTTGCCAGCTGAAGACGACGACGAGGCCTCGTGAGCCCACCTGGGACGGCCGGAGACGACGGAGCTGGTGCACTTGCTCGCCTTGCTGGTGCTGGCGAGCTCGGTCGACGACGCGGACAGAGCGGTGCATGACCCTGGACAGATCATCACGGACGAAGCCGACGACGGCGACACGGTGGGCGCGTGCGGCAGCCTGGGGCAGCTCGGTTCGTTCTTCAAGGTCGTGCAGGAGAAGTTGTGGACGCCGGCAAGGCCGAGGACCAGTGATGCAGCGCCTTCACGCACGGACCTCGACGGTGACGAAGCTTGACGCGGAACTTCATGCGCGCCGCGCGGTGGTCGACGACGACAGATGCGTCGCTGGAGCATCACCGGGAGTGGGCGGTGTAGGTGACGTGAAGGAGGCGCGGCGGTGGATGAGGACGCGAAAGCAGGTTCATCTCGGTTCACTTGGACGTGCCGGCGAACCCAAGGCGACGCCGGAGCTCGACGCGGGCGCAAGCGAATGCCCGGCACGGCGACGCGCGAACAGCAGGCCGACGCTCGGCCGGTGAACTCGTTGCTGGCGTCGTCCTTGCAGGTCTCGGGCGATGGAGGGGATGCAAGGAACAGTTCTGAAAAGGCTCTGCGACGATGAGCTTCCTCGGCTTGGTCGACCGACGCAAGTGACGAGCGGCGGACGACGAGTGCCGCACACGCACAGCAGCGCCGGGACGACGACGTCTCTTCCAGTATCCCTGACAGAGAAAAAGGCAGGGGGTTTAGAGCGAGTATCTGCTGCGGAGCCGAGAGACACAAGGAGGAGAGTGAAGAGGGTGATGATGGCCGTTTGCAAGCACTGGCCACTGACGGCCGAGGCCTGCTCACCTTCTTCGTCGGCAAGGAAGGGGGCTGCCAGGGCTGCCCCCTTCTTCTTTGGGGAGAAGCAGAGAAGATAAGACGAGAGAATGAGGGTGAAAGTGTAGAGGACTCGGGTCCGGTTTAAAGAAGTGGAGGTGAAGCGTGGTGCACCGTGACGGGGCGTACGGTGATCAGCAAGAGCGGTGCACAGACTCACGACCTCTCCATTGGCTGCTAGAGCGGCGGGGAGGTGTCCGCACGGCGGCGTGAGAAAGTTTTGGAGGGTGCAGCTCTTGCCACGATGCTGCTTAGGTGTCGTGGGTGATCGAGCCGCTGTGGTATGCCTGTCGATGTCTTCGACGGAAGGAAAAGACATGGACGGCGCCTGACAGTCATAGGGAGATAGGTGGTGCCTGCTCGCGTGAGGACGGGTTTGGAGGGTAGCGTTGCCTGGTTGCCGCGAGGAAGCCGTGGTCGTCGAGCCGATGTGCCCGCCCCCGACAGTGCTCGAAGAAACAACTCGAGGAGGGGCGGTCTAGCAAGGGGAGGGAGGGTTGCTGCAGGCCGCGTCTTCGCTCCACGGAACTCGACGATCGGGATAGGTTTCTGTGTTGCCGTGCACGCCGCTGTGGCGGCCTGATTGGTGCTGAGTACCGCCTGGTGCCTTTGGGGGCGTGTGTGAACCTTGTGTTGGTCTAGGTCGGGTGCGTTGGCCTGGAGGTAGGTGATCAGTGAGAAAGGAGGGACATACACATGTACCTCATGGCATGGTCCGTTCCATCTTTTGAATAGTGAGGCCAGTTCATTGTCCAAACCGACAATGAGGTTAATTAGGTGATGATGTTGACGATGGTTTGTCCCTTATGTGGATAAAATGGATGGAAGGTGTTGGAGAGATAGAGATGTTGTGGAGATTAATTATTAACAACACGATCAAGATGGCATTGATTCACTTTTGACTAGGGAGAATGATGGTGCTAGGTGGAGGATCAGAGTGGTGGCTTAAGGTATAGAAGTTGACATTTAAATCTAGAATTTAAATGTACTAGCATAGGTCACTATATGGTTGGTCAAAATTTGATTAACTTTTGGTAGAGCTAGCTTTTGAAATTTTGAAGGGCCAGTAATATTTTGAGATAAAATAGATTTATCCTCATGTCTATGCCCAGTAGATTTTTCCCACGTACACATGCAAGAAAATGCAAGTGGATGACATAAGTACCATTCACATGCATTTGATAAAAAGAAAAATTACTTTTGAAACGCTAAGAGAAGGGATATAAAATACGTCCCCTTCCTAGTTTTATTTGAGAAAATATTTGAACAAATAATAAAAATTAGGAACAATTTGTAGTAAAAAAATTGAGAAGAAATAAAATAGGGGTTTAAATAAGAATGTTTTCTACCATAGAGTGATGATCTTGGAGAGGTTGAGATACAATTGGAGATTAATCATTTGTTGGCCAAATGATCATCTAAAAAGATCCAAAGACAAGATGGAGTGATGACATTTCAATGATAGATCGCATGAGATGTCTTAGCACAAAGGTACGCCATGGATAATTGATCACATATCAATTAGTCCTAAAATTTAGCTTCGTTGTCTATGGTCTTTATTAGATTTAAACTAGATAAGAAAACCTATTTTGAA
Source organism: Lolium multiflorum (assembly GCA_030979885.1). Taxonomy (NCBI): domain Eukaryota; kingdom Viridiplantae; phylum Streptophyta; class Magnoliopsida; order Poales; family Poaceae; genus Lolium; species Lolium multiflorum. The sequence continues at coordinate 1,219 of JAUUTY010000964.1, read as the reverse complement.
AGTTTCTAAAGAGAGAAGGTTTTAGGAGGTAGGTAGGGATGGACCCATAGTTAAAGTAGAACAAAAATGAGGATTATTCCATTTTGTTTCACGAAATCAAAATCTGCATATAAAAGATTTTGTAAAATTTTGAAGTCACATCTAAGTAAGGGTAAACCATTTGAAAATATTTTGTATCAAAAATAATTTTAGAAATCCCTTTTTTTTATATACTATGATCCGAGAAATCATAGCCACTTAAAATAAAAAGGTGTTTGGCAAGATCTTTTGAATTTAAAATTAAGACAAAACAAATAGGTTTTGTATATGACATAAGGTTCAAGTATTTTTGAAGAGAGGAGATTAAGGTGATACAAGAGTGGCCATAGCATGAGTATTTTCTCGAGATAAGAAGATGTGGGTTGAGGTACTTCACTTAACATTATTCAACAAGCATCACTCATCAAACAAAGTCGTGTGGACACATTTGAACTAAACACAAGACATCACATCAATTTATAGAAAAAGTTTTTGTTCCCCCTGATTTTTGCACTTTGGACAAATAAACAAGGTTGCGAAAGTTGGGATGTTACACCATGCTTACCTTTTCATTTTCACAATTTAAACTTGTTTAAATCTTTGTCAAACCTATGATTTGACCAAGATTCAAATTGGCAGAAAATTTTAAAAATCAAAAAATTAAAACCAAAGTACATAGTCTTCTTATGGCATATAGTAAGCATTCAAGTTGTTAAACAAGGTCTAGACATATTCAAACCAAACAAATCATGTATCTATACCCCTAACCCCTAATTAAACTCTATATATCTTATGAAGTCAAGCATGAAGAGACGTGGTTTTTGGTTTCAAACATGGAAATTTCAAAAACCTCCCAAAATCTTCATTTTAATTAGAGTGACTAAGAAGGATACATGCTTCCCTTCTCATTTTCATGTTTTAAACTTGTTTAAATCTTGGTCAAACCTAGGATTCGACCAAGATTCAAATGGGCATAAAAATTCAGAAAAAAATCAAAAGAATGAAAAACCAAAGCACATAGCATTCTTATGTCATATATAGTAAGCTAGCATTCAAGTTGATAAACAAGGTCTAGACATATTCAAACCAGAAAAATCATGTATATATCTACCCCTAACCCTAAACTATGTCTTATGAAGTCAAGCATGAAGAGAAGTGGTTTTTGGTTTCAAACATGGAAATTTCAAAAAAAAAAACTTCA